>QTSX02000911.1:0-153173 GCA_014839935.2 Entomophthora muscae
AAAAAGGGTTTTAGCAAAAAATACAGTTAATATAAATAAGTTTCATTTCTATTATCTGTATATTTTACACTCTTAAACTTTTCTTCAGTAAAATAAGCATTATACTAATGTTCAAAAAACATAAATTTATGAATTAAATGATACCAAAGAAGTTAAACGTCTTTGAAATTCTTAAGCTGGTGCCTTGGCTTAATCTAACAAATAATAACCCAGATGTTGGGAGCTAAAATCACTGACTTAAAGCCAACAGGAGTGATGATCATGAGCCAGCAAACATCTTTGGAAAAGGTACTATAATTTCCAAATTGCCAGCAAATACACCTAGGCATAATAAACTGCAGTGTAACTGAACAGGTTGAAGGTGGAATATGGGGGCATTTTCATATCCCCAGGGAATTCAGGTGACTTAGCAGAACAATGCTGTCCCAGAAAAAGGATCATGATTCATAGGTTTGGAGGGCCTTCCAGACAAATCTCTGCCACAACCAAGTAGCACTGCTAAGAAGGCTGGTAGATGATATTATTCATCTGGCTGGAAGATGCAGGTTAGATTTACTAGATTTATTGGGTAAATTAACAAACAGGTAAGACAAAGAATTGAAGGGAACTTTTCAACTCAATGATGATGTGCCGCCAGTGAGTTGAAATGGCTTTATTATATAGTTGCTCATGTGTTTCTGATGTCTGGTTGTTGACACATTTAATTATTTGACTAATTAGATGTTTTAGGTTGTTAGACTCTGGTGTATGCAGATGTTGGATTATTTTTATTGTCATCTGTACCAGGTTTTCCTGACTATTGCAGGTCTTGTGTAGCTAATTTTATATCTAATTTATATATATATTTAACTCCTGTGAGTTTGGATCCTCTTGTTCTGTTTTAAACTGAGCATGATTAACATCTGGTTGCCTTTAACCTTTTATATTGGCTTTCAGTGCACTTGAGCTGGGTAGAGATATGTCTAGTTCTAGTTCTAGCCCACATAAGTCTAGATCACAGGTTTGGTGCTTGAATTTGTCATCAGTCTGCTGGTCCACCTTATCATACATGGTGCCATTATTTGTGGGTCTGTTCTGGGAGTTTCATGAATCTTTACAGTAGGTTTAAAAGCTATGGTGACAAGCAAATGTTGCAACCAAGCTTCCCTCCTTGCCTGCTAATGTATCTCACAAAACACAGGGGGCGCCCAATGAGTTGCCCCAGGACGTATATAACAACATGGATCAAGCTGATGGTAATCTCAAATTGCAGGCACTATCTCCTAATTAGGAGTGTTGCCAATTCAACTTGCTAATCCCTGCACAGGTTATTCAACGGTCCCAAACCTTATATGGAACACGCCACTATGCCACCCCTTAGTGGCCTTGTGGCTTTCTCATATGGTATATTAATCAAGATCAATTTCTTGGTTTTAAAAAAATTGTATATTAATCAAGATAACAACCAATAAAAATTAACTTTTTCTTATTATTAATTTCCTTTCTATTAGACTGTTGTCTTCCCCAATCAAGTACTGAGCTCTCATTGGTTCAGTTGTAATACAAAAATACTTTGGATTTAAACAAAAATAGCTCAAATGTAAAAAAAATAAAAATAAACAAATTTATATCAATGTACAATAGATTTTTTTACTTTTAATTTTATTTACATCTGAGTTATTTTTGTTTGAATCTGAAGTATTTTCTCTTGTTGCCATAGATTTTAAAACTACTGTACTTAATTGGCTCCCTAGATTGCAACCTTCCATATATTTGTTCATTGAATGGTTTTTCAAGTCTTCTTAATAATAGTCTGCTATCTCCTTTTCCATATATTTGCAGATATTATCCTTGTTTGCAGTCATATTTGGGCCCAATTCCTTTTTTACAACTTTCTTTGTGTGGAAATCTGGCATTTGATACCTATTGGTTGAACTTGTGTTTGTTGAGGCATCTAGGGAGGAAAAATTCCGTACATAGTTAGCATTATGGTGATATACTATCCTGGATCTGTTAATTTTCCACACTGTTGTATCAGCTTGTACTTTAATTGCCTCTACTGTAAATTCAGAACCTGAATGTAAAAATGTGTGATTGTCAAATCCTTGGTCCAAATTCAAATCACTTTTTGCGGGCAACTCAGCTGAGTGAAAAATAAAATATTTAATAAAATCAACCATTTAATTTGACTTTTTTTGATTTATTTAAATTGGCAAATTTCAAATCTCTTGAGCAGATAACTCAACTAACAAAAGACAAAACTCAGCAAACAAATGTGAGATACATGAATCAGAAATGCAGGATCCCAATTTACAATTTGAGATTTCCTGTATGTCAAACAAATCATAGACATCATGTAAAAATTAACAAATCTTAAATTGCGGGATTGTCAAATCCAAGAACCAAGTTTCAAATCATAATTGCAAGGAATTCAAAATAAATATAATTTATGGGTGTCTCAAAAAGGATGCCAAAGGATCTAGAGTGGATTTATGCTGATTCTATTAGGAATCACAAGCATTCCCAAAAATCACCCTATTCCGTTTTAGGATGGCTAAAATTTAGATCATAATATTCACAAAATTAACATATATAACAATAAAATTGACTAAAATATACATTCCACTTCTTGAGTTTAAAATTATAATAAAAATTTAATTGTGTCTTCTTCCAACACCAACCAAGTCAACAAGCTGTTCCCTGGCCTTGACAAAATCATGCAGGGCTACGCTGGGTCTTCTAATAGTGAAGCCTCCCTCTATGGCCACCCCCAATCCGCAGGCCCCTCCACAAGCACTACCCAGGAGTGTGTTCTTTCTCCCATGTCCTCAAGTATGGCCCTGTTTGCCCATCATGCACAGGCAGCTGCTAACCCAAATCATATAGCAACACTAGCATCTGTAATTGACCAAGTGAGCCAAGGGGCCACCAATGGAAGCCAGAATCCAGAAACAGCCAATCATATGGCAGTGTCTTGTTCTCAAGGCAGACACACCCTGCCTCCAGCCAATCAGAATGTGAGGCGCAGAAGAAAATGAATCACTCTGGAGATTGTTCTTGAAATGGTTGAAAAGCAAGGGATGCTTATGTCCCTCAGGGAAATTGCGGCAGGATGGGGTTTGCAAAGTCCACTGTGGCTGCAACCCTGTGAGCCCACACCAACTGTGGCCCCCTACCAAGAAGACCCCAACTGGAGCCTGTACGTCAACTGATAGTGAAAAATCCCACTCTCTCATGATGGCTATTATGGTGCGTGACCCGCGGATGCCCCTGGTCCAGGTTTATCTCCAACTGGGACTCCACAGCATTTTCACCAATAAGAGAACGGTGAATTTGTGGATGCACAGAGTTGTGGTTGCCGCCAGACTCTTATCCAAGCAGGTTCTCAGTGGCCCCATTTTAGTGGAAACTGACCCCTATGATTCTAGAATCATCAAATTTATCAAAGAAAGGACAATTAGACGTGCAATGACATAATCTTCCTGTTGTATGCCAAGATTTCTGCAAGTATTCAATACTATGGAGAAAAGCGTGTCCAGTCTGACGTATACAAGCGCGGGCCAATCCTGTATCAATTTGTTGGAGTTTTGTTGCCAGTTTCCCCATTGGGTGTCAATCATTACTCTGTGTTGTGAAACACAGCAGATGGGTATGACTACCAGACAGAGCTCAAGGCTATGCTGGAGGAGTGGGCCACACAAAACGCTGTGCACACAGTTGTACTGAGTGTGGAGATGGAGTAGCAGGAATGGGAAACCCAAGAAATCAGGGCTGTGGGGCATGCCTGTTGGTCCTACACCATCAACCACGCCAACATGCATCTTGCAGATGTATGTCTCTATAATTTTGGTTCCGCGCTCAGGCGCTTAAAGCCTGCCACCTACAACAAACTGTGCACCCAAGTTGATAAGGGTTATGCGCTTTTCTCTTCCGTGTTTGTCCAGGACCTGTCAGACCTTGTCATTTTCTATGCAAGTGACAGTGATAAGTCCAGAAAGGACTCCTGCCTTCCCCCTTTCCCATCCATCTGTTTTGTCAAGTCCACATACATGACAGAAGAAGAATTCAAGCAATTGAAGCAATCAGTTCTTGCCTCCCCTTCCCAGTCAGCAAACCCTGCCTTCCCAACCCCCCCCATCAATCCACCTGTGTTCCAACCCTGAGTCCCAAGCCACTACCAATCCCCCCACTATCTCTGATGCTGTCCCTTTCACAGCCACAGATGAAGGCAATTTTTATTCCACCCATTCCCTCCCCTTCCAGTCCTTTGATAAGTAAATAAGTCTTTTCTTTGTGACAACTTATTAAAATTGATATCTCTCTTCCAATTCATAATTAATAATATTTTCTTTTTACATTATCAACATTTCCCATAATTAATACAATGTTGTACATTTTACAAATAGCTTAAAATTATTAGCATATTTATTTTTCATCATCATTAACAAATTAAAGATCATAAATGTAAATATTGCATTAGAATATTGCAATTAGACATCAACTTTTGATATTTAGACATTGTGTACATAACTCAATGCATTTTTTTAATAAAATACATTGTAAACTTGGCCTTTTTCATTGTAATTTATTGAAATGGACTGTGTTTATATTAGAGAGCCATTAACACTTAGTACAAATATTGATACATAGTGTATCTTACAACCTGTATATTTACCTATTGGTAATAATTCTATAAACTTTTTAGTTGGATTTTGCAAGGTAATAATAATGTAATGTGTTAATAAATTACTGTTTATTGTCATTAATTGGCTGATTTTCTTTGCTGTGGTAATTGTATATTTTCTGATATTTATGCACTAGTATCCAATTGGTTAGTTTCACATCCAATTGCACAGGCAATAGGAAATCAAGCCGCCACCCCAACCACATACAGTCTTGGGGTGATGGCTTGATTTCCTATTGCCTGTGCAATTGGATGTGAAACTAACTAATTGGATACTAGTGCATAAATATCAGAAAATATATAATTACCACAGCAAAGAAAATCAGCCAATTAATGACAATAAACAGTAATTTATTAACACATTACATTATTATTACCTTGCAAAATCCAACTAAAAAGTTTATAGAATTATTACCAATAAGTAAATATACAGGCTGCAAAATGCACTATGTATTAATATTTGTAATAAGTGTCAATGGCTCTCTAATATAAACACAGTCCATTTCAATAAATTACAATGAAAAAGGCCAAGTTTACAATGTATTTTATTAAAAAAATGCATTGAGTTATGTACACAATGTCTAAATATCAAGAGTTGACATCTAATTGCTATATTCTAATGCAATATTTACGTTTATTGTCTTTAATTTATTAATGATGATGAAAAATATGTATGTGTTAAAGGTAGTACTATAAAAACCAGTTTTTTGATGGAACTCAAACATAATGTCAAATATTTACACATTTATCAATGAATTAGAGTCAGCCCTCCAAAAGGTTGTCAAGTTTGAATACAACATCAGGAAAACTGTGGTAAATCAACTGGGAAATGAGGGAAGGGTCTTGGTCCAGCAAAAGGAAATTGCAAAAAATAACCTGGGAAAAATTTTCAACAAAGAACACATGGAAATAATTTTAGATCTTCAAAAGGAAATACTCAAGAGGTTAGATTTCAAAAGTGAAAGTTACAACTCATGGGAATTTGCAAAAACCAATAGAAAGAATACTCAAAAAATCAAACTAATTGAAGGAAATCCCAATAAAAATGAAGAGGAAACCAACCAAATGGAAACAGACAAAAACAAAACTCAGCCAAGAAGCAGGAGTGCTTCAAGAAATACAGATTTCTTATCAAATGAAAACCAAGAAGAAACACAAATTGCAAGAAATATAAGAAAAATTAAGCCTAGAAAAATTAATGAAGAGCAGCCAACGCTCATGAAATTTGCTGAGGTGGCGCCTGTGGCTGAGGGGGCCACAGGGGAAACAATTAGTAAGTCTTTTTATGTTTTATTTATATTTATTTTAGTCATCACCAGGAATGGGGACAAGGTTGCAGAAGTGGCGGCTTTTACGCCGAGTTGGTTCTACAGGGGTTACCAGTCACTGGTAGCCCCTGTAAAACAAATAAATAAAAACCAAATAAATAAAATAATTCAACAGAATATGAATAAATTTTTCAAGTATTGAAGCTGAAGATAGGGAATATTTACCACCTGCAGAGTGCTTGCCGTGGTTAAGGGAAGCATACAAAATAGGATCAAATATCAACCTCAAAGAAATGAATGAAATTTGTGGGATGTCAAGTTAAACTTTAATGAATATATCTATGAAAGCATTCAACATCTCCCATTTGCAAACATGAACAAATATGAAAAAAACTTAATAAAAACTGACTTTCAAATAGGAACTGAATATTTAAAAACTGAAATTTTTAATGAAGTATTCAAGGCATTGTCAAACAAAGTCAGGGACGCAGTCCTTGTGAACACATTTAAACCTTTATTAATTTTTTTTGCCAAGGCATGGAGGCTGATACAAGTTGGGCGCCCCCAGAACCCTCTTCAAATTCAATCAAACATCCCTTATCAATAGGTTAGTTCAAGTCTTCAAAAAAATTTGCATGTTCTCAGAAAAATATACAGTAGTTTTAAAAGCTATGGCAACAAGCAAAAATACTTCAGATTTAAACAAAAGATTTCAGATTTGAACAAAATCCAACTTCAGGTTAAAATATACACTCTGTTAATAGGGTTTATTGGCGTCAATGGGCTAAATGGGTCAACACAGCAACAAAGGGCTCATATGCAAAGCAAAATCATTCAAAATACAATCCAAAATGCATTGATTCACAAAAAAATGGTGTGAGTTGACTTTTGGTGTACATATGTTTACTATGTGAATTGGTGACAAAATACACCCAAGCGTGGTGTGTCAAAACTCAATCCAAAAACAAAACACAATAGCAACTCACTATGTAAACAAAATCACTCAATCAGTTTGTGCAATGGGTTGTAATCAAGAATGATACCAAGATATCTAAAATAAGACACAAAATCTGAAACAAATTTTTTAAAAATATTGTGTTGGGTGCTTAATTTGGCGTAAAATATGGGTAAATGGGTGGAAATTATTTTGGGTATTCTAAAATGGGTGTGGTAAAACCAAAAACAACTAACTAAGAAAATAAAAATTTATAATTGGGATATTGGGTGGGAAAAACTCTAATTAAATATCCATATTCAGATAAAAGCAAAAATTAATATTAGGGAGTAACTTAATTGAAATTTATTTAATATTTTATTAAATTTTCAAAATGGAAGGAACACAACAACAGAGTACCATTGCACCTGTATTGCGCCGCAGTTGCAGTTGCCCCCGCAGGTCAAAGAACAGAGTTAGTGCAACAAAAATGCCTACTCAGGAAGGAGACGGGAGAGGAGAGTTCCATAGTGATGCTGCACTGACACAGCCGGTTCAAGGAGCACAAGCTGCTAGGGTGCAGAGCATAAACCCTTGGGTCCCAAAGCTTAACTGGAAGCCCACCAAGGTTACCACTACCAAAACAGTTAGAAACAAGGAGGTAGAACTTACTTAGTATGTGTTTGACGTTGTGTACCGGCAAGAGTTGGTCCCGTCAGCCATGCTGGAGAAGGTGAAGCCTGTACTTGATACTGGCTACAAGCCCTACGTCAGTGATGCCAATCAGGAGGATGACAAGGAGCCCCAGTTCTACCAAACCAATGAGGGACAGCTGATGTTAAAGAAAGTTGCTGCATTTTACACCAAGGTGCCCATGCCCTGTGTTGTGCCCAACGCCAACAAGCCAATCCCCACCGCTAAAAAGCCCGCCCAGAAGCGCATCCCTGACATCAAATGCATCATCCTTCTCCAACTCATGCGGGAATCTGGTGATTACAAGGCGGCTGCAGCTCTTGTTGGGGTGGATCCCAAGTATGCCTTGAAGACCTTCCAACAAGTTCATTGATACTGGCTGAGTCCTTGCTGCAAAGAAATCCTTGCATGTTTCAGCCATGCTCACCAAGGAGCACAAATGGGCAATCTGCCAGTGGATAACCCAGGATTATCATCTTGAGCTGGCAAATATACAGGCCATGGTTAAATCTACTTTTGGGGTTGAGGCTTTGATTTTCTTTTACTACCATCTGGTGAAAAGAATGCGCTTTTCCTAGAAAAATCTTGGGGTATCCCCCTACAATTGAAACAGCCCAGCCAATATTGAGACCTGAAAAAATTATGCTGAGGCGTACACTGTCCTTAAAGCCAAGGGGACGGTGAAATTCTATTATATTGACAAATCAGCATTTGCCTTGTCAATGTGCAATGAGTATGGGTATGTCCCCAAAGGCTCCAATGACAGGATGGCTTGGCGTGCTGCAGTCTGCGCCACAGCATACTCAATGGTGGCTCTCCTTGGTCCAAAGGGGGTTGAGCTGTACCAAATGATACTAGGCTCCCACAATAGCCAGACCTTCCTATCATTTCTCCAATTGGTCCAGGAGCACCTGAGGTGAGCAAGCCTGGGCTTCACCAACATAATTTTATTGGACAATGTTGGTCTCCACAAGGTGGCTGACATTCTTGAGGAATTCCCAATGATTGACACAAGCATTGCAGTGGGCCCCCAGCAATTGGCCACGGCAAATTTGCGCCTTCTTTTCCTCCCTGTCTTTTTGCCCTTCCTAAATCCCATTGAGGAAGTCTTTGGGTGGCTCAAACAAGTTGTCAAGCAAGGAACCCCAACAGAGACCAAGGATCTCTTTAATTTGTTGCAGGCCGGGATCCATAACCTCCCAGCTGAGACCGTGGCCAAATTCTATGGCCACGCTGATTTGTTCATCCCCGCGTGCCTAGCCAAACAGCCAATCAATTAAAGGCTTAGTGTGTCCAATTTTTTTTGTATTCTCTTATTTACTATTCAAGGTTTATTAATTATCATCTTATATTTAGATGTTTCCACACCCGCAATCATATTCAGAAGATCCATCAATAGATGTAAGTAATTTAATTATTTTATTATATATTATTTAATATGTCATCTGAGATTATCCCAAACGCTTGATACTGGATTACGTAAATATATTTATATCACTTTTGTCAAATAAATATAAAATAGTCTTATAATAATAAAACGTAAATTGTAAAGTTGAAATTTATTTTATTACCGTATTATTTTATACTTTTATGAAACCCTTTCTGCAATATATTTTGCAAATATTATTTGCTAAAATATTATTTGAAAAATTATTTATAATATAAAAATATAGTAGAGTATAAATATATTTATTGATATAGAGATAAAATTAAGGGCGCCTATAATGGGTTTGGCGGTATGTACCCACCCTGCAATGAAGGTGGCACACAACCTCCACTGCCACACTGTGGACAGTGGATACACCTGTATTGAAGTATTTGCGCCTGCTGAAAAAAGGAAGGATGGTGAGGTGGGAATAGAGGAGCAGCTTTTCTGGCAGGGCTGCAAACCCGAAGATGCCAGCCAGGACCAAGGCGTCCTGGATGACATGATCAACCAATTTGTATCCAGGGGGGACCTTCTTCCCGTCCAGTGAGAGCCTGGCCTTGTTGACCCCAAGAAGGACCCTGTCTAGGTCCTCTACAGATGCGCCCATCCCAAAGTAGAATAAGAACCCCAGGTAAACAACCAGATGAAGCCTTTTCCCAGCAAAGGCTTACGTGAACTCGCACAATTTGTTGTATACAGTGCTAATCTTCTTCTTGTGCTTGGTTTTGGCAAAGGTCAGCTCCATAGCTGCAGGGACCCCCGTCTTGTTGGCACTCCAGGCCAGTCCAAAGTCTGCCAGGAGGATTTTTGTCATCTTTACGGTGGTTGTGTCTGCAACAGCCAATTTCAACACCGCGCGCCCAAAGTTCTCCAACAGGTAAGAGATAGTATGCTCCATTGGGAAGCAGAAGCAAGCAGCCGCATGAGCCCGGCTCATCTCCAGTATATTCTTGAATGGGAGCGTCGCCAGGACGTCCCAAACAAGCTCAATGGAGTTTACACAGTAAACTCCACTGAGGGATACCGGGTCCAGGCAGACCAGTTGGGCATCCTTTTAGGCAGTAACTGCCCACTCAGATGCCCCCTCACCATGCAAAAGCCCAGCTAATTCCTCCCTGGACATTGGGAATGTACCATGGATCCTGTCTTCAAGCTCCCGCAAGACAGGGGGGAAAGGAAAAGCTGCCTTGCCACATGATTAGCATAGTTGGCATAGAAGGTGGGGGGGGACAAAAGGGACCAGGACCCGGCAGAGTTCACCATCAACATCTTCTAAAAAAAGGTAATTATTTAAGAATTTTTATTAATTATGATTTTTTAGGGGACCTTCTTGGGTTTCTTCCTTGCCGGCGGCTTCAGCCGGCTTTGCCATTCTTGGTGCAATCAATTGCGCAGGCAATTTGGTATCTCTGCCCTGGCACGCTTGGCAGGTTTGAGGTGGGCATACATCTCTGGGTCATCAACCCAGACAGACGGCGCGGAAAGATTATATCCCTTGAACTGGAGGCCCTTGACCACAGTTTTTTTAATATTTAGTAAGCGCTCAATTGTCTTCTCTGAGGTGTCTGGCATTTTTGACATTAGTGCCTTGGCAGACACCTTGTCAATTTTGTCCCCAGTGAGGACAGCGGACTTGAATTTTTCTTTGACCTTGCGGTCAATGTCCTTTATTTTGGCAGTTGCTAAGTTGAGGTCCTTCAGAAGCTTTTCTAATTCTCTCATTGATTTTTTACTAACCTTACCATATGTTTTTATAGCTTTCACCCCAATAAAATCTGTGTTATTCTGATATTTTTGCCTCCTTGTTTATTCCTTTTTGTTTTCCCATCTACTACATTATCCCATATTTTTACCCATTGTGTATATGTTTTATGCTCATCTCAATATGTGTTGTTTGCTTTGTGTTGGAATTGTTTCCTTGATTACCATATTATTTTTGGCGCTTGACATAGCCCCTTGTGAAAATATTAATAACAATTTGGTGATCAGCTAAATTTGAATTAGAAAATTATAGTGTTAAATGTTTTTAGATAAAGTTGTTACTGATCCAAATTCAAAACCTTAATTATAAACTTTAAGCTAATCAGGAGCCAAGTGATAAAGTGATTGTTGTGACATAAAGAGTCATTCAATAATTCTTTGATGCATGTGTGCTAATTAATATGATTGGCTGGATGTTTTGCAATTGTACGCCATTGCTGCTGTGGCAAGTTGTTGATGAACTAGTGCTAACCCAGCAGCTGATTGGGCACTAGTCCATCAACAACTTGCCACAGCAGCAATAGCGTACAATGGCAAAATATCCAGTCAATCATATTAATTAGCGCACATGCATCAAAGAATTATTGAATGACCCTTTATGTCACAACAATCACTTTATCACTTGGCTCCTGATTGGCTAAAATTTTATCATTAAGGTTTTGAATTTGGATCAGTAACAACTTTATCTAAAAAAAGTTAACACTATAATTTTCTAATTCAAATTTAGCTGATCACCAAGATGTTGTTAATATTTTCACAAGGGGATGTGTTTAAGTGCTAAAAATAACTGTCTTCAGGATCTAGTTACACAACATAGTAAATATATGATTTTATAGAAATAAGCTGAACATAAAGAATATAGACAAATATAAACAAAGAGAACACAAACAATTGAAATTCAAAATAAAGATAATATAAATAGAAATTTTATGGAACCAGGGGGTTTATTGAGGTGGGGAAGAGTGATGCCTAGTAGGCAGAATAGCTCAGGAAGAAAGACGTAGAGGCAGTGCTGGCCTGGGGGGTCTGGGATTAAATGGGTTGGGTTTGCAGGTGGGGGGTGGGGGTGGCAGGAGTGGAGGCAGGAGAATTGCGTGTGATGGCCACCATATACTGTTCATTGTACTCCTCATCAGCCATTGGCTGGATGGGCTGGTAGGTCGCTGTGGCACGGGGTGGGAGGTGCTTATCCTTGCGTGATTGGTTGCCCATGGTCACATGGAAAACTATTTGTGTAAACAAGTCAGTCACCATTTGGTGACCAAAGAGAAAATTGTGATCAAGGACCCCAAGATAGAGGCCGTTGAAAGCCTGAGGGTGGCGCTCCCAGAGTGTATCTCTAATATTAAAGAACACAACATTTGCCAGATGGACGTCAGCGTGACCAGCTGGGTACACGTAGGCCTGGTGCCCGCGTTCCTGGATGGCCTTGAGGGCGGTGGAGCTTCCCTCCATCTGGTGGCTCAAGAAAACCCGGTATTTGGAATTTGAGCCATCCCAGGAGTTGAGCAATCCACCAAGGATGTGGCTGTATGAGTACCCATTGATGAAATCAGGGTTTGTCCAATAGTAGACAAAACCCTTGGCTGAAACAGCCAGAAATGCACCAATGAATGTCCCCTTCTTGACCCTCTTCCTTCCATTCTTAGTGGCGGCTTTTCCTTGCTCACCAAAATTGTCAAATGCAATCAATAACTTGTAGTACAAGACAAACATGATGTCATCTGTTAGACTTGTCAAGCATCTGACCAGGGTTGATTTGATTGCGGTGTTGTATGGGGAATCCTCAGCACCATCCCATTGGTTGCCGGCAAAATTTGTAAGAACCCTAATTGAAGCCATCTTTCCGTGCATCCAGAGCTGCACCATGCGCTCAGACACCCAAATGACATGGTGTGCAAGTTGCTTCAGGACCTGGGTCAAGGGAAGCTTGGTGTCCCGCTGGAGGAGGTCAAGCATTATTGGGTATGCCTCATTGATCTGGGACTCTGTGACCTTATTTGGCTTCTTGGCTGTCCCAATCAGATTTCCCTTATTAATCAGGTTGTTGAATTTCTGCATGACAGTAGCCCAGGTGAATTGTAACTAGCTGGCTATCTGATCCCAGGACAGACCCTGCAGGTTGAGTGCCACAATTTCCTGAAGAATTTGGGCAGTGATTATTCTGCGTTTGGGGTGCTGGGCTGGGGGAAGCTGAAGCCTGATTGGCTGAGGGGGGGCAGGTTGGGCGGTGGTGGGAAGTTGTTCTGAATCAAGGTTGCCATCCTGATTGGTTGGTTGACAGGCAGCTTGTGCAGGGGTGGGTGTGGGAGCAAGGGCAGAGCTAGACGCTAAGTGACTCTCAAACAAGTCAAAGCCATATGGGTCAGGGGTCAATAACAGGTCAGCTTCCTTGTTACCCGCCTCAAAGGCTTGGGTGTAAACAGGTGCCTCCACGTTCTGAGCCTTGCCTCCATTGAAGCTGGCTTGGCTGCTGGCTTAGCAGTTGTGCCATTGAAGATGTTGTTATTAAAAACCATATTGTAAAAAACCTAGGATAAAATCACTAAAAGTATAAATTTTAAAATTTAATGATTTATTTTTATTGTAATCTTGAGCCCACATTTGGAAAGTTCTCAAACCCTTTTCATACAAATCTGGAGCCATGAAAATGGATAAAATGCCTCTGTTCCTGAATTGGATAGCTGTTGATTGGCTATTAAATTGATATTTTTCTATTTTAGGCTGCTCATACTACACATTTTGTGTGAGTTCATTTCATTTTGGGCTTGTGGAATCTTGCTTCTAGATTGCTTAAATTTTATTTCATTTTAGTCCTTCTGTTGGTGCCTTTTATGAATCCTGATTGGATTATAATATACTCCAGAACAGCATCCATTCATCTCACTTGTTGTGTCAGTTCATTTTGTTTGTGATTTGAACTACACCGCTTGATGTTTGCTTTAATTTTGTATAATGGGTTAGTGAAATTTTGTTTTTGGTTTGACAGTTCATTTATAAACCAAAAATATTTAAATTAATTGAATCCTGAATCTTGTGCAACTTGAATTTTGTTTAAATCTGAAATCAGTTTGTTTAAATCTGAAGTATTTTTGCTTGTTACCATAGCTTTTAAAACTACTGTACATTGCAAAGAATTCATGTTGCGATAACCTGGGAATCCTCCTTCACTGCATATTAAAAACCAATGTCAAAAAGTTGGAGGATGTACCTATTCAAATTGACACATGCTGGTTAGCACTTGAACGCCAGAAGACACCGCAGGGGTATAGGACAGTTGAGCATGTCCTGTATGAATCCTTTACATTGGCAACATTGTACAGGTACTATATGCCCCCTGAAAAAAACCTATTGATTGATTCACTCACCTGCCTTCCTTTTATTAAACGTTCAACAACCAGTGGGGTACAGGGCGCCACCCCTCTAGCAATTGCATCCAGGGTTGTCCACCACGTACAGAAGAGTACATGGATCCAATTAGATGCTCTAGCCAAAATTTTAATTTGGGGTATAATTCCCTGGAATAATTACATTCCCTTTGCAATTAGCATCCCCTCAATAAATATTTTTCCCTTGCAAATTAAATTTTATTTTTTAAATTTTTATATTTTAATACTAAAATTTTAATATTGAAATATGTAATATTAAAATTTTTATAGTAAAATTTTAATTTTAAATATTTAAATATTAAAATTTTAGTATCTAAAAGTTAGTATTAATTTTTTAATAATACATATTTCAATATTAAAATTTTATAATATATAATATTTCAATATTGAATATATCACAATTAAATAAAAATAGTTAAATTTTGAGTATTTAAACTTTAATAGATAACTTTTAAGATTTATAATTATAATTTTACTTTTAATATTTTCAGATTGTTTTAAGTTTTAGTAGGTAAATTATAATATTAATAAATCTAAATATATTACAAGACATTAGTTAAAGTTGCAACCACATCAAATAATAAAAATAAGTTATTAATGTTTTTATTTACTAGCTTGTCAAGTACGGGTTCATTTATTACATATACAAACAATGAGAATTGAATTTATCCACATTGTGTGGCCTGCTCCACTTATATTCTAAACAAGTGATTGTTTAGAACTCAAATTACATTTTCCTTGTAATATGATTTGATAAATATATTTGATATGCTTGACCCGCGTCCTAAGTACTAATTAGTAAGCAATACATAAAAATCATTGGCTTCTGTGTTGAGTGGTTATAGTGGCACTGATTTAATAAGGATCAGATGATGACCTGCAAGGTCTGATCTGTGGCTTAACAAAGTCAAAGTACAAACAAGGATTCACAATTATTTAAATAAAATTAATCCTTTTCTATCCTTTCTAATTTATTTATTTGTTAGCGCAACAGTCAATATAATATTCAGTGCACTATAATAAAAATATATTCCTCATACCTAGTATAATTAATTTTACTTACCTTTTTACATACTCTTATATGTCTATAATACAATCAAACGCCATGTCATTATATATAAATAATAATCTTTGAGTTCTACTAAAAACAAAATAAATAAAAATAAAAACAAATAAAACCTGGAGCGCCCATTTATCTGATTGGCTCAGAGGCCAGGGCTTTTGGGAGGAAGGATTCTGAGTGCTTGTAAAAAGCTGCCACCACATTGGGTGGCATTGCAAATTGACTGACCTCAAGAATATTGAATAGATCCTCAGTGTCCTGAGGAAGGCCTTGTTTCACCTTATTCTTGATTTAACCAAACACCTCCTTGATTGGGTTCAGAAATGGAGAATACGGGGGGGGAAGAGGAGTCTCATTGGGCAGTCAGCCAGGCAGTGGTTGGCCAAATGGCCATTTTTATTGATTGGCGGGAACTCAGACACAGCCAGATCCACTTTGTGGAGCCTGACATTATCCAGCACAACAATTTTGATTGTACTGTGGTAGTTGATCCAGAGATACTCCTTGACAACTTGGAGAAAATTGAGAAAAGTCCTGCTATTGTGGGAACCCTTTATCATTTGATATTGATCCAACCTGCAAGGACCAAGAAGCGCAACCATTGAATAGGTCTTGGAACTGACAGCTGCACAATGGGCTACGCTGTCCTTGGACCCCTTCTTGACCCACCCATGCTTAGACCTGAGTGAGGAGGAAAATGACAATTTGTTGATGTAGAAGAACTGGACATTACCAGTCTTCTTTAGTGCCAGATATGTCTTGGCATAAATGTGTCAATCCTTGATGGTCTTCTCATTGTTTCTGTTGTATGGCAAAACTCCCAGTACTTTCTAGGAGAAGCCTGATTCAACCATTGTTTTTTAAACAAGGGTTTTGGAAACAGAAAGCCCAAACTCTGTGGCAAGCATTGATTGGACAGCAAGTGAGTCCAGGAAGCAATTATTGGCTACCCACTGTTTTATTGTGTCAATATGCACAGATGCAAGAGTTTTGGCTGCCGCTTAGCCTTGGTGAATTTGGCAATTTTCCCGGTGTTGCCATACTTGGTGTTAATGTCGGCAATGTATCTGGCTATAACACCAAATTGGGATGTAATATCCTGAACCGCCATTCCCCCGTTCAAGCAGTTGAGGAGAGCTTCACACTCACTATCCGTCAACCAATGCCAGCCCTTGGCAGGTACCACGGCATCCTGGCTAGCAGGCTCAACACAGGGGATAGGGACCTTTGTGTAGAAGGTGGGATCATGCTTGCTTGCAGTGGTGCTGTCAATGGTTGAAAATACAATAGGCGCAGATGGTTCAACAGTGGTGGCCAATGGCTTGTAGGTGGTGTCAAAGACGCGGGGGCAGGAAGTAGCAACTCTTGGATCAAGAGTGCAGGGCCAGGTGACAACTGGGTATACAGTGGAAGTGTATGTAACTCATTATTCACAATGACCTTTGTGTAAGAGACTTTGATTGCAGGCCTTGAGAGTGGCTTCTCTCTGGGATTAAGGCTGTGTGATCTGGCTTGGGATGCAGGAGGTGGTTGACTGGCGCTGACGCCTTGGGAGGCCTGTGTATTCACATGACTCCCTTTAATTTGTGTTCTGGGTCTGTTCTTGGACTCTCTGGGACGCCCTTGTGGACAGGCTGCCCCACAGGCTGGTGCAGGAGCTGGTTGGGAATGCAATTGACAGTCCATAAAAATAAAATAAAAATATATATTATAGATTAAATATGTTTTTTTTGGATTTATTGGTTTATTTGTGAGTAGTTTTTTCTCTTGATTTAGCCTTGAATAGTGGCAGAATTTCTATACCCGTAATTTGAAGTGTATAATATTGTATCCTTTCCAGTTTTGGATGATTTTAAATTTTAATCACTTTTTATGTCTAAAAATGAGTATTGAGATTGAATTTTTCATTTGATTTTAGTTGTGGTGGAGCTTCTTGATTTGGGTTGGTGTTTCTTAGTGTGCTTATTGTATATTCAATTTGGATTCCAGTTCCTTCAATTGATATCTGAGTTTACTAGTACCATTCAAAGGTGATTTGAAATTTGGTTCTTGGATTTGACAATCCTGCAATTTCAAAAAACATAGTAAACTTAATGAAAATGGCTGATGGATTTAAACACTTCAAATCCAATTCCAGTAAATCATTTTGTCCATTGGAAATATGCAGTTTGACTTGAACTTTGCAAAGTGTCTATGAGTTCCTGCATTTTTAAATATTCAAATAAATACTCAAAGAATTCAATTCAATTAAAATAAGCCATCCTGCAAAAGTGATTTGAAATTTGGACCAAGGATTTGACAATCCCACATTTTTATGTTCAGGTTCTGAATTTACAGTATTGTTCTGATAATGTCAGGAGTGATCCTGATATCCACTTGAGTAAACCAAATCACTGGAAAAAGCCCATATAATTTTTTATGGACACAGATAAACCATTTTTTGGTAAAAAAAAGGTCTAGGCCTCCAACTCTAAAGAAAACTACCTAAGGGGAACAACTTACAAGTAAAAAATGCCTGAGAGGACCAATTATATAATAAAAATAAACAAGTGGAAAAAGAATTTATCCTCCTTCAAGTCAAAAGGTTCTAAGTATGAGATAGATTTTGGGTATTTAAAAATCACCTGGATAAACTGCAACCTGGTCTAAGAGTGTCAGGAATATTTATAAAAGTACCCTCTAACAACACCTACCTTATCAAAGAAATAGAAGCTCAACAACTATAAACTTAAGGTACTATGATTTTTTAAAACTGTGTTAAGTAAAACAAGCCCAGATAGACTCAATGCTGCCTATTCCTAAAGCTAAAATTGATTTATATCAATCCAGCATTCTGGAAAAACTCAAAATTTTAACCAAAGCTCTACATCTTGAAGTAACTGTGCTGTTTCAGCAGAGTTACAAGGGGGAAAATATTTGGAAACTATGCAATATTCTTTATTGAGAGATAGCTATTATATAGTTGATGTGACTTGTGGATATCAGGATCATGATTGTGTTGATCACTTGGTGGGATGATGAGGGGATGGCTTGATCCTGGTAATGAGTCAAGCGCTAAATTGAGCCATCCACCGTAGGGGATCAGCTTCTGTTTATGTTGTTGTATTTGGAAATTTGAGTCAACTTTCTAACTTGGCTTTGAGTGGCTGGATAATTGGATTGCAGGTTGCAAACCCTTTTCTTGGAACCTTGCTGGTAGGTCAAGCCTGCTGTTTCAACACCCCTCCCCCCCCAGCTGAGGGTCAGCCTCCTCTGGGGAAAGGCCATCAGGGAGGTTGTTGGGAGCCCAGGCGCTGTACTGGACAAGTTGCTGTTTGGTTTCAGGTATGACAGTCTCACATTGTTTCTGCCAGTCCTTGCAAGGGCGCAACCAGTTGTGGTGTAGGAACATGTCCTGTTTGCGCTTTCAAGTACTTGTACCAGGTAAGTGTTGTTTTTTACCTTTAGTATGATGGTGGGGCCTACTTTTTCTGGCTTAATTTTGCTTTTTTCTGTGTTCATTACCCATACTTCATCCCCAACTTTGTGCCTAGCTTGGATTGGTACAAACATATTTTTTAACTTTTTTTCTCTCTTCTTCACTTGGTCACAGTTAGCTTGTAGTACTTGGGGTGCTGATCAAGGAGGAACTTTTATTGGGTATTTCTAACTTAGGTCCCATAAAAGCTTGGATAATGTTTGGTTGTGTACCATATACAAGCTCAAAGGGGCTCTTCCTGGTGAATTTTTTCACCCAATTGAACACTCTAGGAGTGTAGCCACCAGATATTTGTGCCACTCCTCTGGTCTCCTGACAGTGAGCTTGGAAAGGGTTTGTACAAGGCTCTCATTCAGCCACTCAACTCTGCCATTGGCCTGAGGATGGTATGGTTTAGTTACTGTGTGTTTAACCCCATTATTGGTGAGGTAAACATTGGTATTCTCTGAGGTCAACTCCTTGCCTCCATTGGTGATCAGCAGTTCTTGCTTTCCAAACTTACTGATGATTTCTTTGCTAATGAATTTGTTTACATTGTTGCCAGTGTGTGTTTTAATTGCTTGGTCCACTGGCCATTAGGTGGCAAAATTGAATGCAGTAATAATGTACTTATTGTTGTTATGTTTTCCTGGCATTGGATCAACAATGTTGAGGGCCCATGCTCTGAAGGGTAATTGAGAACAGATTGGCAACACAGACTTTGGGGGAATATCTCTTTCTGAAATTTTTTTGCATACTTCACATTGCTTGAGGACCTCTTGGCACCCCTGTGCAGGTTTGGCACCAGGATTTGTGTTTTAGAAACTTGTAGAGGTTGCAGCTTTTTGTGTGGCCCAGGTCACAATGGTAACACAAGATGGTGTTGACCCTCTTGTGTGTGGGGACGTATGAAATGGTAACCCTGTTGGTCATTTTTGATGCAATGTTCTGTAAACATCTGTAAAGAGGTGTTCATTCTTGATGAAGGTGCCTCTTGTGATGTCAGTGGTACCTGGGGGAAAACTCTTGTCTTTGGTTCAGAGTACCAAGAGAGGCCAGTCCAGGTCAGCTCATTTTTTTCTCTGGAGGCCCTGATGTATAGGTGAGAAAGGGCGTCAGACATTACCAACTCAGGTCCAGGCTTATACTGAATATTCATGTTGAACCTCTCAAGGAACTCCATCCAGCATACTTGGCATCTAGATAGGTTGGCCTGGGTTTTGAAATAGATAAGAGACTTATGGTCAGTCAGGGCAGTAAATTCTTCCTGGTGATCTAAGTAGCAGCGCCACTTAACTAGATAATGGGCAATGGCCAACAGTTCCTTATCATGGATAGGATAGTAGCATTGTTCATCTGTCAGCTTTTGTGATTAATAAGCTACTGGAAAGAAGTTGCTAGTGTCTGTCTTAATTTGAAATACTCTGCCAATGAAGGCCTCTGAAGTGTCTGTCTCCATTTGATAGTCTCTCCTTGGGTACTGAAGAATAGGAGCAGATGTCAGCTTTTCCTTTAGGCAGTAAAAAAAGAGGTTGTGATGTGGAGTCCACACAAATTTGGACTTGGCACCTGTTATTGCTGACAGTAGTGCCATCAGGATGCCGCAGTCTGGTATGAATTGTTGAACATAGGCAATTATCCCAAGGAATGTGAAGAGTTTGGCTTTGTCTCTGGGTGGCAGAATTTTGCATATTGCTTGAAGTTTTTACTATCCAGCTTTATACCATCTTTTGACACTACGTGGCCAAGGAATGGGAGCTGTTCACAGTAAAACTGGCACTTGGATGGTTTGGCAAGGAGCTTGTGTTGCGCCAAGGTCGCAAAGACTGCCTCCAAATCCTTGTAGTGCTGCTCTACTGAGGAGATGTACACAGTTATGTTGTCTAGGTATACTAAAAGATGTTTTCCAATGTGGGATGCAAAGACCTTGTTCATGAAAGTGACAAAGGTTTATGGCGCATTTGTCATTACAAAGATAAATACAACCCACTCATACAAGCTGTACTTGGTAAAAAAAAGGCTGTAATGGGTATATCTCCCTCTTTGATGCAAATCTGGTTATAGCCTGCAGTCAGGTCAATCTTAGAGAAGACAGTTTCTATGCCCAAGGCGTCAAATAAGTTGTCTGTCAGGAGCCCACCCTACTGGAAAAGCTTCCCAACGTGGTGGATTAGTGCATAAGGGTTCAACCTGGTTATCATTGAGCCAATTTGCATGAAAACTATACCTAAATGTAATAACTCCCCAAGGATGTGGTACCTTCCCAGTAAGGGATTTAACCAGCCAAGGAAAGCATAGGCACCCAGGTATACAAGCAGAGAAACAGAAGCAAACAAGCAGAAAAAACTAGCGTGCACAGGGTTGGAAGATGTGGATTCATTTTTTTGCTTGGTAGGTGGATTTTCAGAAAATAAAGATACCCTGTACCATTTTCCAGGGACAACAGGAGATCACTTCCCATTATCACAAAACCCAGTGTCTGTCCCAGAACTGGGGCAGGTTTCCATATGAACATATAAATGTACTACAGTACAAAGCAAGATTATAGTAACCCATTTAGGCCTAATTCCCTAAAAAGGGTGCTGATTAGGCGGTTTCATGAGGATTTCCAAAGGTCTTACAAACAATAAAATATAAAATTAATATAAACGCTTTATTGATTGAGCAATGGTTATAACCAATGCTCTAAGGTTCATATAGAAAGAGCGCTAGAATTGATGGTCAGGAAATAACTGTTATGTGAGTGGTTTCAACTTAAGAAGTACAGTTTCAAACTCTCAAACATAAGCCAATCACTTAACTGTTGTTTTAAGTTTTTTAACTTACTTATTATCATTTATGTCACACCAGATTACAATTGAAACTTTCTTATCTTCTGCATAAGTTTTAAACTTATTATTATAGTCAGTAGTCTTAATAGCATGATTTACAGAGCTTGGTATGTTAAACATGTAGTTGCTAACATCAGCAGAGGATTCCAAGTCATCTGATTGGCTATAAACCTTGGAATCTTTTTCTTTACGCACAGATCTGGTTCCAGTATGTGTTTTCCTGTTTGAAACTGATTAAAAGGCTTGACCCAAAGAGATTGTGGGTTTGAGTTTTGTCTGGTGCACCAAAGGCTCAAATTAACATTAACATCAATTTTAGTGCCTAATTATTCAAATTTAGCCATCCAATCCTATTTAAAAAATAAATTATCTGAACCAATGATGGTAGGAGCATCAGAAATGATAATTCTGGCATTGTCAATGAGTGGAAGTGGGTAACAGTTTTTAATGGTAACATTGTTTAGTGCTCAGTAGTCAGTAACAAGCCTAAAGGTTCTGTTCTTCTTTGCCACAAAGAACATGGTGGTGCTAAAGTGAGATTGTAAGGGACGGATAAGTACTTTTTCCAATGCTTTCTTGAGGTAGGCACACAGTGTGAAGTCTTTATTTGGGGTGAGTCAATATATGGGCTGCGCCTTAGGTACTGCTAATTTGAGTTAGATGGTGTGCTGTATGTGTTTTTCAGCAGCTAGCCTGATAGTGCTTCTGTTGTAACTAAACCAATGAAAGTTCAGTATTTGATTGGGGAAGACAACAGTTCAATAGAAAGGACAAGAATGAATAGAATAAGATGTACCTGATTGTAGAATATTATGACTAATATACCATATGGGGAAAGCCACAAGGACACTAGGGGGTGGCACAGTGGCAGGTTTTATGTAAAGTTCAAAGCCAAGGAAAAACTTGTGTGGGGATCAGCAAGTTGAATTGGCAGCGCTCCTAATTAGGAGAAAGTTCCTGCAATTTGATATTGCCATCAGATTGGTTCATGCTGTTAGATACATTGAGGGGTGGCTCATCAAGTGCCCTATGTTTATTGTAAGATATTTTGGCAGGAAACTTGGTTGCAGCACCCCCTTGCCCCCTACTTGTTGTCAGAAACCAGGATTGGAGTCTGCAGAAGATCTGGGAAGATCCGCACAAACAACTTTTGTGTGGGGATAGCAGGGTAGGGGAGCAAGCAATCATGGTGGAGCTTTTTAGTGTTTCCTTGGGCATCTTCAAGTTGATAGGTGTAGTTGTCATAGACTGTTGCTATTTTGAAGGGTCCCAAGTGGTTGGGTTCTAATTTGGCTGAATTGGGGTTGAGGGCATAGACAGGGTCACCTACAGCATATCTTGTCTTGAGGTGTTCCCCCCCCTCAATTTTCTTGTGTTCAATTTCTTGGGCTTTGGCATGCCACTGACTCAGGGAGAGAGTAGTTGACAGGGGAGGTTTCCCAGGAACCATGGATTTTAATTTCCCTTGTTCTACCCCCTTTAAGCTGCCAGGGGTTCCAAAAGCCAAGGCACTTGGGCTGAACCTGGTGCCTCTGTTAATTCTTGCTTGTAAAATGAGTAGGGCAGTGGGTAGGTGTTCAGTCCATGTGGTGTTGGGGTGCTCTTGTGAGAGCTTGGCAATCAGTTGGACCAACAAATCATTTAGGCTCTGTGATAATCCACATGGAAGCATTTTTGCAGACAAGAGTTTATTTAGCTTCAAATAAAGACGCAATGCTGAGAGTTGAAAGTGTGTTGTGGTTTTGAGACAGGTATAGACCTAGTATAGAAAATTGGCTACTAGGGAAGGTAAGGTCTACTTAGTAGGTAACAAAAGGACTACTATAGGCAAACAATGAACTATCCCATAAGGAAACTTTGGCTGCTAGGGGATGGTTAGTTGTCCTCACCCAGCAGGGAATATTGGCTGCTAGGGGTGAGGAGTGGACCACCCTGATGGGTAACACGGACTACCAGGGCTGGTTAATGATGTGGCCCTGGTAGGTAACGTGGGCTGCCAGGGAAGGGAGGAGCTAAGATAGCTCTATATGTCCTTGTGTGCTTATAGGAGGTCTGTGAGCAAGCACCTTACCTAACAGACTGGTAGGGTGTCCTCTTCTATGTTTCCATGGGAGCTTTGGGGAGGTCCCAAAGTGATCATTGGAGAGCATGGATATGCTCAGGGGTGTCATCAGGATGATTGATCAGGGAAGCAGCTTCAGAACTTGGTATGATCAGGCCTCTGGGAAGTAAATTTGATTACTTTGCAACTGGAACTCAGACTAATCACCTGAGTGAGTAAAGACAACTGCACAGATATGAAGATTGTCTGTGGTTGAATAGCCTAAGTGTAGGACACTTGCAAGGGCCCAGTCAAACGTCAATAGCCTTGTAGACTTATTTCCTGAGTCTGAGGTATTGGTAACAGGGACTAACAATAGAACCACAGCGTTTCATAGTATAGGATTAACAGTGAAGACTAGTTGAGGGACTGGAAGATCATAGTGAGGGTTGGAACCAAGATGGTTAATGGTACATTTAGAACCTAGGTGGTTCATAGTGAGGACTAGTTGATGGACTAGAGAGGACTTACTGATGGACTATCTGAGGAATGAGGAAAAGCTAGCTGAAGGACTTGAAGGTCATGGTGCAGCACTAGCAGAAGTGGATACAGGAGATTTGATGCTTGTTTTGGACTCTTGAAAGTGTAGATGTTTATAAGAAAGAAGCAGTAAAAAATTAATTAATGCTGCTAAAAAATATGATGAAAAATATTGGGTAACTATCATATAAATTAAAGAAGGTAAATAATAAATGATTTACAGAAATTAAACTGTATTTATTCAGAGTTGATTGAGTGGAACAGATCTGGAAAGAGGCCAGAAACAGGACAAAGAAACTGTGAGAACAAATGCTGGAATTTCACTGAAATGGTTGTGAGAAGTGGAAAGCAAATAACAGGTGAGTTTGAAGTGGTAAAATTTTGAAGAAAATGCAGGAAAACTTGGAGAAACGTTGAAGAATTGAGGGTTTGAAAATCCCTTAAGTAAAACATAGACAAAAGCGCTCAAGCTTTGCCGGAGAAACGTGACAGGAATTACAGAAAAACCGTTTGAAACGTGGAGCAGTTGTTTATCCAGAGCAAGACAACGCCAGGTTCAAACCATGGTCAAGAGCAAGTCATTTGGGTGAACTATTTGGCAAAACTGTTGAATCCACACGTCTGATTGGCTGCAGATCAAAGCCTGTTTAATCAGTGTTTTGAGGGCTTTAACTACATATTTTAAGCCTAAAAATGAGGAAATGAAGCAGAAAATTCAAGTTTTTCATTGGCTGAAGTAATTTATAAAGTTTAATATATTTTAGAAAAAGAAAAACTGGATAGTTTAAGCTTTGAAACCCCAAGAGTTCTGAGAGGAAATCAGGACTGAAACAAGGAGCTATAAAAGAGAGCTATCTTGTCATGAATAACATTTCAATACTTGTATTGAAAACCTGGGAATTGAAACCCAGGTCTCAGGGAAAGCCTTATGTTGACAAGGGGGAACAGGAAACCGCCCAACTTCCAGTTGGGTCAAACCCTGGACCACCAGAGATAGATGACTCCAAACAGGGGGAACAGAAACCTGTCAACCTACCAAGCGTCAATACTGGAGGTTCAAAATCAACATTGGAGACCCTGGAATTGAACCCTGACCCTCCAAAGACTACTTTAGTCACACAAAGTGGACAGGAACCTGCCAACTTGTTAAATTGCAAACCTGAGTTGACAAGTTACTCTGAGACCCGCCAGTCTCCCAAGGACATTCCCCAAATAGTCACCAGATTGCTGTCAACCTTGCGCCACCAAAGATCCAGACCTATGCAGAGGCTGTAGATTGCCTTAAGGAGGTTAAAAAACCTACTGTTAACTCTGCCAATGATCACCAGCAGCTGCCAGTCCTCTGTCCATAATAGGTAGTATAATTAAACTACTCAGGTGATTTGGTGAACAGTAGCAGCAGAACAAATCATTGCCACTTCTATTCACCAGAGCAGGCACAACCTGGATCTGCCGCCCTCAAGACTCTAAGCCAAGATCCATGCCCCATCAGTGCCTTGTCTGCAAACCTGAACCCTGAAAAAATTGAAGAAGCAAAAACCCATGGTATAAAAGCCCTGGTGGTATGGTGATGACCATATTGTTATTTTTGATAATAAAGTTTTATGAACCTTTGGTTTGAACAAATCTTACCTTATCTAGTCTTAGTGATCTTCCATCTTAACTCCAACCAAATAGACCATCAGGCAACCTCCTCCTCTGGAGACCAACCTGCTGACCCTCCCCAGGCACTATACTGTCCCCCAGGAGCCCCCTTTGGACCTATGCATTTTACCAAATACCTGCTCAACCCTGCCTACGCGGAGTACAACTTGGAGACCATCCTCATTGCTGATCTCTTGGCAAGGACTAGAGAAACTAAATACATAGGACGTGAAGGGAAGAGAATCAAGGTACCGCTCTTATTGTTCAAAGACAAGTACAGTTATCTGCCTTCCTACTTTGTTCCCATGACTCTGCCCTTAACCCTGCAACCCAACCACCCAATGGAGACCCCCACTGCAGCCGAGACTATGTCCACCCAACTGTTTGGAGTACTCTACATTACTTTAACGTGAATGGTAGACACTATGGTGCCCAATTCAGGGCCCTGGTCTTTTCTTGGGCAATCTGTATCCTATATTATCATGTTAGCACCCATCCTATGGTGGGCATTACCCTCTGGCCTGGCCGTATTCTGTCCCAAGCCAACCAATGGCTCTACCTATGCCTGGCTTCCTGACATATCTGGAGCTTTTCAGGGACTCACACTGTGAATTTCAAAGACCACAAGGACTACACAGAGAGCTTAAAGCCCAAGATACAGGTGCAGGAGCCCAAGACTCAATAGCAGGAGCCCAAGACCAATTACAAGGAGTCCAATATATTTTTGGAGTACTCCAAGGTATTGGTGAATCTCTATTATTTCCCAGACCCCCAGGCAATATACCAGAAGGTTTCTAAGGGGATCTTCCTTCTTAAAGTAAATAAAAGTCTATTTCGACCCCTATTCAGAGTTCTAATTATTACAAATAACCCCCATGAGTGAATTACCCCACATCTTTTACCCTGGCCAAAAGAAAGAAAATACCTATTCTCAAAGTTGTAGAAGGTTTGACACTAGTAAGAACTCTCAGGAAGAGTGAGAGAGGTTGACTAGACACCTGAAAATGACATATAGAGGACATAAGTTCATTGGGAATGAGTTTACTAGGTTGCTGAAAGACTGGTACAGGCCCACAGAAGGTCTAGCACCAGCTGAGGTATAAGTGCATGGTGGGGATTCCCTCCTAGTAATAGGAAAAGTATTGGAAGAATTTGCATTAATGCAAGCCAATTATAAACTTCTAGCAAGCCACACCCCTCTACTAGGAAATGACAACTCCTCCAAGCCGTTCCTTGGCTATGACCCAGGACACACTATGGGGACTGGTGAACAGGAACCCCACAGGTTCTCTACGTTTCCATTGGCTTGTGGATGGTAAAGAGTTGTGACTACTTGTTGGAAGGAATTCTTGGTGCAATACGCCTTCATAACATGCCCTACAAGCTCAGGTCCACCATCTGTGATAAGACGTTTGGGCCTCCCAAAGAAGTCCACAATTTCCTTGCCAATGAAGCAAGTGATGGTGGTGGCATTATGATTGATGCTTGCCCACACTACTAGCCAGCAGGTAATATAGTTTATGGCCGTAATAATGTACTTCTTGTCTAGTCTGTCTTTGGGGAGTGGTCCAAAAATGTTGAGGGCCCACTGGTCAAAGGATTACATGGCTTTGATGGATAGGACAGACTTGTTAAGGGAAGGTTTAGATATGTTCTTTTTGCACAACACACATGTTTGAAGAGGTCTAAGATGCCTTGGCGCATCTGGGGCCACCAAACCTTACGCTTAATGATTTCAAAGAGGTTATGTCTTCTGATGTGACCCAAGATGCAGTGATAGTGTAGTATGGTATCCCCTTGCTGTGTGGTGTGAATTAAGGCATTTTTTTACCTGTCTCTGCCTGGCGGCAGACGTTGCCAGCATTGGTGGTGAACTGACTTTCATTGTCCTTTAGCTTGAAGATGGCTACTAAATTAAGGCCTTTGTATTGGGTTGCCTCAGGGTGGAGATAAAGCATTGGCCAATATGGGTCCAAACCATTGTCCCTGGTGATGGATGCTACGTAGAGCCTAGAGAGGGTGTCTGTTGTTACAATTTCCTTACCAGTCTTGTATTTGGGTCATTATTTGTTAGATTAAGCCAAGGCGCCAGCTTAAGTATTTCAAAGCCTTTTAACTTCTTTGGTATCATTTAAGTCATAAACTTATGTTTTTTGAACATTATTATAATGCTTAGTTTACTGAAGAAAAGTTTAATAGTGTAAAATATACAAATAATAGAAATGAATCTTATTTCTATTAGCTGTATTTTTTGCTAAAACCCTTTTTCTATTTTAATAAGCCAAGAATTAAATATATGAGTTGCATGGGAGAGTAATAGCAGCCCCAAAGCTATAATTGCTATTACCCTATTGTTGGCTCATATAATTAATTTCTTAGTTATTTTTAGAAAAAAAAGTTGTTGTATTTAAAAGACTATTTACCCTATGTGAAATATAAGTTTTTGTTATGTGTCCAACTTCATGAACATGTCCTACTAATCCTTTAGTAGTATCAGCTCTCTTTGTTTCTCTGTCATCTGTGCAGAACTTTGCACAATAATTTATTTTGGAGTACTCCTTAACATTCTCAAATGTCAAAGGTGAAACATACAGCTCACCATCTTTCATTAAATATGAAAGATTAACATAAAATGCTTTGACTTCAAGCCAGCTTTTTTTAGGCCTAGATTTTCTATCATAGATGTGAAAAAAAATTTTGGGAAACATCTGAATTATTTACAAGTGTCTCATATAGACCCTTTCTTTCTTTCTCTCTCTCAAAAATCATTTTGAGATCATTTATATTTTTTATATACATCTCATTTTTCTTTTGTTTAAATATTTTAGATAATACACCAAAATGACCATCAACAATACTTTTGCCATGACACTCAACAAATCTATTAAACTTAATTGTTCCTTTTATAATTTTAGGTACCTCTTTAAAAAAATAATATAAGAATTCATAAGATCTGAAATGATTACCATTATCAGTCCAAACTTTAATATTTTTAATATTCTTAAATTTATTATTTTCAAGCAGACTTATCAAACACTGACCTGAAAACAAAGAGTCATGAGATAAAATTTCAGATAAAAAGTCATGATACTCATATTTAATTTTCTCATTTTCTTTAAAAGCAACTGCAAATCCTAATAAAGAAATAGGTATTTTCTCATAAAAACAATTATTTGTCTATAGGACCCCCACCTATTTTAAAGTTTTCTTTATAGTCTATTACTATAACACATGAATTATTATCAAGATTATTTAATCAATAATATATTCTTTATTTTGATGCTTATAAAACTTTTAATGTAGGTCAATAGATTCCAAATTTTCTTTAATAGATTTAGGCAATGGCAACTTCTTTATACTCAAATCCTTTTTCTTCATTTCTAATGACTTTTTTAAGTTGCAAATGTTACACATATCAGTTTGCTTTTTGCTTTTAATTATATTATTAGGAATAAGCTTATAAAAAGTGGAAAGTGAAATAGAAATATTGTTTTTTATTTTCATATCTTTGTAAATTTCTTTTTTTGTTTTCAATAATGAGTATTTTATTTTAGTTGAGTATTCACTCAACTCTTTGTAATTCTTCATAAATCAATCCAGGGGATTTTTTAGTGAATTGGCTAGTTGGAAATGAATTTTTTAATATATGTTTTAAAATATTTTTTATGTTTTCTTTCTTTACTGAAAAAAAAAATTCCTTTTTTATTTTTTGAATTTAATGATGCTTTTTTAGCATTTTTTATTTTTTTAGAATATGAATACTCATTTTTTGTCATTTTAAATCCACAATCCCAAAGCTCTTTATGACTGTAGCTTGATGTAACCAATGCTCTTAGGGAAGGAAGGTGCTTGGCAGGGGACTCTGACATCAATTCCTTTAGGTTGTTAAGGAAATCATCTGTCTTAGAATTTTGTATGACAGGTAAGAAGGTACTTTTTCCAAACTCTGTTTTTAATAAGAAATGCTCAACAAAGCTGTTAAGATCACTGCCAGCAGTAAAAAGGAATGCTTGTTTAAGCATAGAGATTCTTTCTCTCTTAGTAGAAGCCCCCAGTGAGAAGAAGGGTGTCATCTGAGGTGCAAACTTGATAGGTTCCATAATGATAGTGGTTGGGTTCCTTGGCTTGGTTCAGGCAGTTCTTGCTTAGAAATAGATGTGCAGTTATCAGAGAGGAGTAAAGGTGTAGATTGTAAAGTAAATTTCTGTAAAGTTGATCTGTTTAAATACCATGTTAGCTGAGCTTTTGCACTACAGGCATAAATCCCCAGCTGACCCCCAACTGATCTCCTAAATTTATCAATATCACCCCTGAAGTCTGATATCATTGTTTATTTACCCCTTTTTATATTCTGGTTAACTGTTGATATTTCCGCAAATAGTACTTCAATCTCGCTCAAACTAGTATCATTAGAAAGCCCTCAATCTCAGCTTTCGGAATTGTGCTGCAACTTTATATTTCAATACCAATTTAGTATCTTGAAGTGGCTTTGGATGTAAGCTTATAAAATTATTATTTGAAATAAAATATGCTAATTAACTCTTAAAGTATGATATTTTAATCAGTAAACTAAATTTAAAGTATAAATCATTATTTAGCTTACTTTTAGTAACCAACTCAAAAACCTTTTTTTAAATAAACTTAAGTTTATTATAACCTTTAACAGTTCTTAAAAAATGAACTTTATATATTTTAAATCTATCAAAACAAAAATGTTTTTCTAATCACATATAAATATTTGCTTGTATAATTAAATTTGTACCTTATTTTTATAGATACAATGACTAAGATCATTTTCCATTTAGTTCAAATAAATTTTAACCTTTATAAAATTTAATTAAATAAAGCAAGATTTTGACACATTTTTTTTATGTTTGAATTTTTTATACATATTATCTCTAGCATACAGTATAAAAATATAATTTTATTAAATAGTTGTATAAAGCTATTTTATTAATATTAAATACTTAAATTTTGAAAAGAAAAACTTTTACTCTCTTATAAGTTCTTATTATATATTTTCTATAAAATCTAACTTAAGAATAAATTACTTATGCTAAATGAGATAACTGAAATTTCAATAAAAGTTCAGTTTTAATTTTAGTTTTAGTTTTTTTTTAACTTTTTACTAGATTTTTTTTAAAAAATCCAAAATTATTTAATATTTATTAAATATGCAAAAAAGCTATCTGCCCTCTTTTTAAAAAGAGGGATTCAAAAATTATTATATTTTAAATTAAATATTTTAAAAAAGCTAAGATTTTAGGCAACAATTTGATTTCTAACAAAAAGCATCATATCAGTTTTTATTGTATTTTTAGATTGCTCTTTTTAGAATGATGTCATTTTGTACTAATCAGCTTTCAAGAAATAATGGTATATGAAATAAGATTGTTACTAGCTTTTAATACAGTTTAATTTAGCTGTAAGTAGAAAATGATTAATTTAATATAGGTTTTTATATTATAAGGATTAAATAAGATTTATTTTGATAAAATTGTTGTAATTATTTAAATTTATTGATAAGAAAATTAAAACAAAATTTTAAAGTTTTAAGTAGCACAGTTAATAAGAAACAGATTAATCTAACAAATAATGACCCATTTGATGCACAACTGGTAGGGGGACAGACGCTCAACCCATCCTGCCTGATGTCGTGTCAAATGAGACTGCATATTGAAGTGCTGGAACAACTTATGGTCATTCTGGACGCGGGGTGGAAAGGTGGCTCCTTCCAGGTAACAACTCCTTTTCTCAACACAGTGCACAATTACTGCTAACTCTTTATAATATATGGGGTAGTGTTGCTCTGAGTCAGTGAGCTTCCTGGATTTGTATGCCATGGGGAGGAAGACACCCTCTTCAGTTTCTACCCTTAGCACACCCCCTATGGCTCTGTCAGAGGCATCAGTCTCAAGTTTTTACTGGTGGTTCTGATTGGTGAATTGCAATACAGGTGCAGTTGTAAGCTTCTTCTTCAATGTCTCAAAGGCTTGATCTCTGGCAGGTGTCCAGTGAAAGTGCTGTTTGGTGTTTAGGAGCTTGGTGAGCGGTGCAATAAGCTCTCCGCAATTGGGAATGAACTTTTGCACATAGGCAATCATGCCCAATAAGGTACGCACTTGGCCCATATCAGTGGGGAGTGGCATGCTTGTGATTGCCTTAATTTTGGAAGGTTTGGGCTTTATTCCTTGGGCAGAGATGATGTTCCTAAGTAGCAAGAGCTCTGACCTGAGGAATTTGCATTTTAAAGGCTTGGCCTTAAGCTGGTTTTTACAAAGGGTGTTGAGGACAGCACAAAGGTGTTGGATATGTGTGGTTTGATCTTAACTGAAGATAATAATGTTGTCAAGGTACACCACAACATGTTTTCCAATTAAGTCTTCAAATGTTTGTTCATCCACATGGCAAAGGTGGAGGGAGCGTTGGTCATTCCAAAGTTCATGACACAACACTCAAACAACCTGTAGCGTGTGCATAAGGAAGTTTTTACCTTGTTCCCTGGTGTAATTCAGACCTGTTTGTACCCCATGGTGAGATCAATCTTACTGAAGACCTTTGCACCTGCAAGTGTGTTGAACAGGTTTTCAATTAGCAGTAAGAGGTATTTATTTTTGACTATCACCTTGTTTAGAGTGCAGTAGTCAGTTACCAAAAAAAGGGACCTGTTCTTCTTAGCTAAAAAGAAGACTGCAGCCCTGTATGATGAGAGAGAGGTGCAGATGAAGCCCTTATTGAGTGTGTTCATGAGGTGTTGATGGAGAGTCTTGTCTTCCTTGGACATCAAGCAATAGAGGGGACGTGCCTTGGGCAGCAACCCTTGCAATTGGACAGCATGCTGTATTTCTCTGGGAGGAGGCAACTGGTCTAATGTTTCACTAAAAACGTCTTTGTACTCCTTGAGGAGTGCTGCAAGTGCTGGTGGAGGTGTGGTGGTCAAGGAAGGGGCTGCAGTGGGTTCAGAGAAGATGAATTTGACCTCTCACTGGTTTAAGTCTAGTTCCCCCCTTAAAGCCGTATATACCTGTTTCTGTGAGCCTGACAAATACAGTGTTGTGGAGTAATTTTCTCATTTTGACTGGGTAAATCTGGAAACCCACCACATTTCTGTTGAGGGTGATTACAGATGTATCCCAGTCAATATATGGGTGGTTGTGACGGAGCCAGTCAAGGCCAGAAATGATGTTGTGGCTAAGCCCTGCCATGATTGGCCCAGAGAGCTTGACCTGGATGTTCCCCATTCTCACATAGAAGGGTACTGTCTCATGGGTAATTTCCACTCTGCAGGAGTCTGCTACATGTATAGCCTTGAACCAACTAGGCACTTGATCCAGTTGTTGAGAACCTGTGAAATCCTGGTTGACCATGGTATGATTGGCCCCAGGTCTACCAAAAATTTTATGGTGTTCCCACAGAAACTGAAGGGGTAAGCCAAGTGGGTGATTTTATTGGAAGAATGACTGGCTTGGAGGATGGAGTTGTTACTATGGACTTGGAACATGTCTAAGGTCTTGACATTGTGCACATTATAGTAGCAGGGGTTTTTGGCAAGGAGAGATTGAGAGTGTGGGTCAACCAGGGCTGCAGAACCTCTCATATCTACAACCCCAGGCTTTTCCTGGGCCCTCAATCTGAGCTAACTGGAGCTCCCCCTTGCGGGAGCGCTTAGCCTCATTCTCTTGCTGACAGGATTGGCGGCGGCCCAACCTGATTGTGGGCACTGTCAGGTGTGAGGCAAGACTGAGGAGGTGTGTTTTTGGATCTGCAGAACACCATTGATCTTGATTGTTGGCCTCCATAATGGCCTTATAGCACCTGTTGATGGAGGTACAACGCCCTACAGGAACTTACTTGCAAATGTGGGGTTGAGCCCATTGACTATGATAGTGAGCAGCATAGTGTTTCTGTTGTTGATAGCTTCTGGGGCAGAAGCCAGGGCTTGTTGACAAGCTGCAAGGTACTTGGGGACGGATCCTATTTTTTTGATGGCCAGCCGGGGAGTTCCCACTACAATGGGTGAAAAGTTTTCATTGTAACAGGATTTGGCGGCGTCCCTTAATGTTGCCCATGTGGCATCTAGCTCTTGGCTTGCCCAGTTGATAAACCACACTGCACCAGGCCCTGTAAGGTGCTCCAATACAGTAGCAACCCACATAGGTTCAGGCACTTGGCAGATACAGAGGTGGGTTTCCATGGAATAGAGCCAGCTAACAATGTCAGCTCCTTCCACGCCACCCACAAAGGCTTGAGCTGAAGATTTAACATGTGTTTGGAGAGATCCAACTGAGGTGATGTGACACTTGTGTTGCGCTGCCTCAGGCAGAGGCAATTGTAAAGGCTTGGAAGTACCAACTGTCCCTGGTATATGATGTATCCTTTGGGGATGTCCCCTTGGGGATTGGAAGGAAAGTTTCTTGGTGGGGAGTAGCCATACAGCCTGTACTCTGTCCTTTCTTGGGGGTATTTTTCTCTTAGGTAGGTTGTGAACCTACTGCTGCTACCACTGTTGCAACTGAGCCAATGAGAGTTCATTATTTGATTGGAGAAGACAACAGTTCAATAGAAAGGACAAGAATGAATAGAATAATATGTCCTTTATTGTAGAATATTGTGACTAATATACCATATGGGGAAAGCCACAAGGCCACAGGGGGTGGCACAGTGGCAGGTTTCATGTAAGGTTTGAAGCCAAGGAATAACTTGTGCGGAGATCAGAAAGTCAAATTGGCAGTGCTCCTAATTAGGAGAAAGTGCCCGCAATTTGATATTGCCATCAGATTGGTTCATGCTGTTAGATATGTTGAGGGGCAGCTCATTGAGCGCCCCCTGTGAATTGTAAGATATGTTGGCAGGCAAGGCAGGAAACTTTGTTGCAACACTTCTTTGAAGATCTCCTGGTAGTGGGCTACAATTTCTTGATCCTGAGGAGTGGTTGTATCTTGGTGCTCCTTGAAGTGAATGATCTTGTACTGAATTAAGTCCCAACCAATTGCCTTGAGATTTTATTTTTCTTCAAGAGTCTCTGTGATACTTACAAAGATGTGGTCATGTAGTAGATGGTCCACAGAATTGGGGTAGATCTGGTGATTAACCCCTTCACGCTTGATGGTCAATACAGAGGTGACCCATTCTATGTGGGGGTTATTCTTTCACAGCCAGTTCAGACCAAGAACAATGTTAAATTTGGGGAAATCAATGACGGGTCCTTGGATGGTGGAGTGTAGATTCTCTAGCATAATGGAGAAGGGGACATTCTCTTGTGTCACAGCAATGTTATATTCATCAGCTAAAACCATGTTCTTAATCTGCAAAGGATTAGTGGCTAGCTTGAACTTGTCCACAAATTTTCTGTTGACAAGTGTGCAATCTGTGCCTGAGTCCAGGAGTGCTGAGCCATTGTAAGTACAAAAACAGAAAGGATAGGACATAAGTTTATTGGGATTTCTGAAAATGGTGTAAAGTACAGGGTCTTATAAAGGAACCAGGATCCTTGGGCACTGATCCACGTCCTTGGGTTGGTACTTGTTCTTGGGCAAGGCAGGAGTTGGGCAGGGAGAGCTTGGCTTGATTAGTGCTCTCCCTGGGCTTTTTCCTTGTCCTGATTGTCCTGTGTAGTACTGACCCTAAAGCAAGTATGGTTTGACTATCCATTATTGCCGCTACTGTGACCATTCAAACTTGAGGGTTTATTTCCTGTACTGTTGTTGTTGCTAGGCAGAGGACAACTGGAGCGTCCTGGAGGATGAGAGTCATTGGGTCTTTCTCTCTTCCCAGTCTGGGCCTTATGAAGAATGTTGGATATTTGTTCTTCTTTTTCTGCCTCGCGGTAAAGTCTCTGCAGGTTGATCACCTGGTCCAGGTTGATGTGTCTCATTATGTGTGACTTGAGTGTGTTGTATTACATGAGATGTGTATCTGGGTTATCAAATGCTATTTCTGAATGTCCCCGTAGGCAAAGCTCCTTGTATGTGTGGGTGAGTTCTTTTATCATGCCAGTCTTGGTCTGGTTCTTTACTTGGCGTATGATCATGAGGGCAGTGTCCTTCATTACAGATCTTTCCAAGAAGTCCCTCTTTAAGGTGTCCCAGTCTTTCTATGTGTGATCCTCATGCCACTTGTTGCACCAAGTTCATGTGTTATGTATAAGGCAAATAGATATCTCTGCAATCCAGAAACATTGTGGGCATTTCATTTGCACCAGCTTGCTCTGGGCAGATTTTATCCATGCTGTGGTGTTGTCATCATTGGCTCCAGAAAATGATTCCAAAGCGGCACTTCAAAGTATCTGGGCTACATGGGCTGGCATGATGTTTTTGTCTGTTGTTTGAGGTGTAGCGGCAAGTGTCTGAAAGAAACCTTGTGCCAACAGGGAGTTGAAAGCAGAGAGTGAGATTACCCTGTTCTGGTACAGGACAAAACCATCAGGTATTTTGGTACCAGGTGTGTACAGCTCCCAGTTCACAGGGAGGCCAGACATGGTTCTTTTGTATATTTGTTGACCGAAGCAAGTACGGGCAGCAGGCAAAATTTGAAGGGAAAGGTAGGATGGAGAACCTACTTCTGCTACCAATGTTGTAACTGTAATTTTTTAGCAGAGTTACAAGGGGAAAACTATTTGGAAACTAGATAATAATCTTTATTGGGAGATAGCCATTATATAGCTATTGTGAATCATGGATAACAGAAACATGATTGTGTTGATCACACAGCTGGATAGTAAAGGGGGTTGCTTGATCCTGGTAATGAGTCAAGCACCAAATCAAGGTATCCACCATAGAGGATCATCATCTGTTCATGTTGTTTGATTTGGTAATTTGAGTTGACTTCCGCATTTGGCTATGGGTCACTGGGAAGTTGAATTGCAGGTCACAAGCCTGCTTAGTTGGAACCTTACTGGTGGGTTGATCCTGCTGTTTTGACAATCTCACTATCCCAGGGAGAGATTTTGTGGCATATTTAATTACTTACTTTTGAAAAATCATTTTCCCAACTAATACTCAGCCAGTTAAGTGTTAGGTGACCTCAAGACTTAATCCAGGTATCCTACTAGGATCAAACTCTTGATTTTTCTGAGGGATATCTCTTATAAAACCATATTATTGATATGGGTACTATGTGGCATCTTTTCAGCTTTATAAAGTTACCTTGTTTTGATAAGAATATCAACCTCTCCTAAACTTTCCCCTTTTCTTGGGCTATATACTTCTCAGAAGTATATTCATGGTACTATATTTATTGCAGGTTTTGCCATTCTAGGGCTTAAAATGATATACCAGCACTTTGTGTTGCTTTTTTTAAAAGAACCGATACTCGGGTTAGGGATGCCAAACTTCATGGTGTCAAATCGTATGTACCCGTCAAAAACTTACTGGGTTCATCTTATGAGGACTATAGCGGGTAGGAATTATTGAATAGCCACCAAATTATGAGCTGTATTTTTGGATACTGTTTCAATCTTGATGTTTTAAGTTACATTTGATTTTAAAATTTTATATCAGTTCATATGTAGAATCAAGTAGAGTTTGTGACTGTATGATTGGTTGATGTCTTAAATAATTCTAAATAGTGTGGTTTTGATATTTTTGGGAATACAAAAGGGTATATATCCTATTAGTTGTGAGACTTTGTAGATATGTTTGGCAGGTTTCCTTTTTAAAAGGTCATGAATGGCGTATGATTCCAGCTAAAAGTATTACTGGTAGCATTTATTAAGCGATAATTACAATGAAGTCTCAAAGTTGACCAGCAGCGGGATCAGGATTTAAAGCAGCAATGGGAGGGGCAGGTGGTGCGGCAGGCTGCTCGTTAACACCAAATTGGCGCTGATAAACTAACCAGCCAACAAGGATACATAGGCCTAGAATCAAAATGTTGTTGAGCATGGGGTCATCGTCATCATCAGGGAGGTTATACCCACTGGCCTCATGTTCATCGGCTATGGATTCCCCAGACCTTTGGTTGCGTAGACGCTCGTAGGGCAAAGCACCACTCCAGTCGTCATCATCGTTGGACTTCTTTTGGAGCCATGGGGCAGGAGACTCTTCCTTTTCTTCGGAAGATGATTCTTTGAGAAGAGCGGGTGATTCAGCTTCCTGGGCGGGGGGGTCTGGAGAAGGCGGCTTGGGGTGGAAGAAGGAAACAAGGCTTTCGCCTTGTTTGGGGGCAGAAAAGTAATTGAAAATGAATTTGGCACCAAGCTTGATGAGCGAAAGGGAAACGGGGAGGGATGCATCAGGATTGTTGGTGAGGGCGTCATCGTAGTAACGCTTAGCAAGATGGAAATCAAGCGGCACGCCTATGCCATTCTCATGCATCCAACCTATGTTCCACATGGCAAGTGAGCTCAGGTACTTTTCCGCAGCATACTGGTAGCAACTTGCTGCCTTTTTAAGATCGTCGGAGGATGGAGGATGTGAAGCAGCAAGGCCGTAGTAATAATAGTCCCCTTGCTTGATTCTACTTTCGCCGTTGTCCTGGTTAGCAGAACGGGTCCAGTATGTCAATGCCATGCGGTAATTTGGGCGGACGGTTGAATTCGAAGCAGCAGCCTGGCTGATGGCGGGCATGGGATACTTTCCCAAATCAATCAACCAAGCCAGATTAGCTTGGGCAACTTCGATCCCCATTTCAGCCGCAAGGGAATAATACAAAGCGGCAGTCTCCATCTCTCCTCGACGATGGTGCAGATATGCCTGCGCGGTGTGGTCGTAATGCCACAGTCCCTTCTCGGACACCAGCTTGTACAGTGCAGCAGCAGTTGCACACGACTCAGTTACATGAGTGCCTTCGACATAGAAACGTGCGAGATGGAAAGTGGCCAGAAGGCTTCCCCTCTGTGCTGCAAGCCGCAAATGTGTATGAGCTTCGGAATTGCGTTCGGCAGCATGATAGAGCAGCCCAAGACGGGCATTGGCCTCAGGGTGTTTCTTCTCGGCGGCTTTGGCAAGGTATTTGACGCCTTCAGACTTGGCAGTGCCAGTGTCGATAAGCATAATACCAAGCCAATATAGTCCTTCTTCGTTTTCGTGATCGGCTGATTTCCTGAAGTATGCAAGTGCCGTCTTATTGGATGGTGAAAATCCCTCCCCGCGAAGATACATGCGACCAAGAAGAGAATATGTCTGTGCCCCGATTTCAATGTTTGATTTGTCCCACTCGGACGGAGAGCCTAATCCCTCTAGCTTCTCTTCGAGGCGCTGCAAATAGCGGCCAGCCTTGGCAAAGTCGCGAGTAACTGTGCGTGTACCATGATAGTACATCTCTCCCAAGATGTAGGTGGCTTCTAAATTTCCATTGGTGGCCATGTACCGATAGTATTCGATCAATTCATCTGCCTCCTGTTCAACAGCTTCGCGGCCCTTGCCTTTTGCACCCTTTGCCCTCTCGCCAAATACACCACCTTCGAAATCCGAGAGGCGGATGCCGGCACGAGGCGGGCTAAGGCCACCGGGTGGGCCTGTGTGGAAGTTATTCATGACACTCTGTGCCGCTTGATAATAATAATTAAGGGCTCTCGGGCAAGAGTTCGCCGCGCCAATTCCATTGAGATGCCTAAACCCCAAAACCATCTGAGATGCAGAATGTCCTGCACGAGCCGCAAACGAATGGTGAAGCATGGCCTTTGAGTTTAGACTTTAAAGCGAATGAATACTTACCATGGCTTGGTCAGGCTCACTTCCATCCAGTCCAGTGGCATAAATATGACCAAGGAGATGATGAGCTTCTGTATCGCCATTAAGCATCACCAGCTGGTCGAGATAAGCTTTAGCTTTGGTAATATCCCGTGGATGTCCATAGGGAGAAAACTAAAGAAGTCAGACTAAGAATCTCAGTACTAATACCAAGTAGATCTGCACAAGTGAAAATATAGCTTTGGGGTGTTCCAACTCTGCCGCTGACGTGAGGAGCTTTACCGCTCGGAAGATATCGGATTCGGGGACATTCTCTGCTTCTGGTTTATCTTCAGCTTTAGAAAATAAAGTCTCTTTGGCAAAACGGATCACGGTTCTCAAGATGGGGATATCTCTTCCTTCTCCCCGATTTGAATCAATTCCTGATTTACTGATTTCGGCTTTATTAAGCTTTTTGATGAGGGACATGGCTTCGGTGAAAATGGCCTGCCCTGGGTGATTTTTTAGATCCTGGCTAGATGCCCCGGATTCATCACTTTTTAATAAGTCCTGATGCTACAGAATATATTTTAAAACCGAGTCTTGAAAATGAGCAAAAAAAGGCTTATGGGGAAATTCAGCAAAAAATACTTCTAATAAAAGTCATCAAAATTATATCAAGTTACCTCTGTACCGGGGTTGCCCAAAACATATAATTGAGATGACAGAGCAAGTCCCAACAATAGTTTCTTTAAAAACATTTCGGATTGGTTTTAGAGCTTCTCTTTATGCTGAAAAAAAAACATAAGTAAAAAAGAAAATGTCAAAATATAAATGAAAAATAGTGTAAATTACGGGAAAATAAACTATACATGATACGAAAAAAGTAGGTAGTGCAAATAGCGCCAGAAGAGCCAAATTGGTTTTATGTAAAAAAAGAGGGGGTTAAAATACATTTAAAGTGTGGGAAAAAAAAACAAGATACAATGATTTCGTTAAAGGAATCGTATTACTTGTATGTTTTATATGGATTTATAGACTTATTTAAGGTATAAAGTCAACTTTATTAATATACACTGCATCACAAGAAATAAATTCATGCATTACGTTACACGTTAGAACACGCTCTCAAGATTGGTTGGTGACACGACTGGTGTTCTCGACCCTATTGATTTCCATGACTTGGACTGTTCTTATTGGCTAAAACATAGCTGGATAAATAAACTTTTATTTCCCTCATTTATGCCCAATCGGCTCAATGGTTTAGTGGTATAATTCTCCCTTAGGGTGGGAGAGGTCCTGGGTTCGATTCCCAGTTGAGCCCAAATTAATATTATTTTTGCAAACTTTTATGGAAACTTAGAAAAAACACCTCCTCTATCACGAGTATACTTTCAAAGTTTTTAAAACTTAACCGAATTAAGTTAAATAAATGATGATATGGAACCTATTAGTCGATTTATAATAGTACAATCATATAGTATCGATTACTATTTATGTTAAAATATCTTATGAATATCATAAGATAAAATCTTTGGAGAACTTAAACTGATGCAACTCATTTCTATTTGAAAGGTGCAACTATTTTATGGATATGTTTATCGAATATAATGATACTGAAGTAAAAAACTTATATACGATAACCTGTTTGAGTAACAGTCCATTAGAAGACAAAGTAACAATTTGATCTTTATTTTAGATATCAACCCTGTTTCCATTAGATATGCCATTAAATTAGGGCTCTATGATTTCCACCATATCAAATATAAACCCAAATTAAATTGCTTTTTGAATCAAATCGGTGAAAATTATGGAGGCCTACACTGAATACTTAAAAAAATTCATCATTGTTTTCTAGGGTTGTGGCGGACCTTTCTGTAAGGTCTGAAGGCTTGGGGTAGATGGTTGTAAACTAAAGCCTTTAAACCAATGATGTTTATATTTGTCAAATATAAAAAGGTGGACAAGGTTTGCAATAACAACTGCACTAAGGCTCCTAAGAGCTTATATGAAGTGAAATAAGGACCAAGGCAATTTATTAACCTTAAGAAAATAAAATAAAGACCAGTCTTAATGACTGACAATTTAGTTAAAAAGTTAATTTCTAAGTCTGGGAAATGGTCTGCACTAACAGGAGGATTGAAGCTATCAACAACTAAATTGTGAGTGTCACTATTGTCATAACTGTGCTGTTTTAGCAGAGTTACATGGGGAAAAATATTTAGAAGCTAGATAATAATCTTTATTGTGAGATAGTGATTATATAGTTCATATGAATCAATGGATAACAGGAACATGATTGGTGATCACACGGCTGGATGGAAGAAGGGGTTGGCTTGATCCTGGTAATGAGTCAAGTGCCAAAACAAGGTATCCTCCGTAAAGAATCATCATCTGTTCATGTTGTTGGATTTGGCAATTTGAGTTGACTTCCTAGTCTGGCTTCAAGTGACCGGATAATTGGATTGCAGGTCATAAACCTGCTTGGTTGGAACCTTGCTGGCAGGTTGAGCCTGCAGTTTTGACACTATAAATGTTACCTAACTGGTGAAGAATCAAATCAAAAGGAATCATGAAAACTAAGATGGAGCTAAGAATAAAATATGAAAGGAAAACACAAGCCACAAAACCTAACAAGTACCTTTTTGAGGTGCAAGTCAAACAATCTCAACTTATTGTTGAGACTTGAGAACCAAGCCTTTTTATTGTGCTTGGTAGTGAGGTGCAACTTAGAATGAGGAGTTTAACCTGAGAAGGTTAATGGTATTTGGTAAAGGAAAAAGGTCTGGAGAGACACAACATGGCTTGGTTTTAACTTAAAAAGTTAAATTTCAGAACAGGAGACACTGGGAGGAGAAAGGCAGTTACGGCAATGCTTGGAAGTTAAAGCAAGAAAAAAATAAAGGAAAAGCAAGTCCAAAGCTTGAAAGAATGTAATCAAGCGTATAGTGAAAAGTAAGTAGTTCAGAGCCAACTTTAACTTCTGCGTATAGGTCCAGGGTTTGAATCCGGTAGTGGAAGGTAAAAAAAGTTTGAAAATAATATTAACCAGCAATTAGGTTGTAACTAGGCTTAAAAAGCCCAATTTTGATTCCAAAAGGTGGAACATGAAGGGAAAAATGAGGAGAACATGAATAGACTAAAATAGAATAATCATGTGAAATCTTAAAAGCCACAAAGACAAATAAGTGTAGATAAAGAGTAGCAGCTATAAAAAAGGTGAATCCTGACAGTATCCCCCCTAGCTGCTAGTCTGGAGCTCTTGGTAGTTCTGTAGCAACTGTTGGTAGTGAGTTAGATTTCCTTCAGGTTCCCAAGTGGAGTTCTCAAGTTCATAGCCCTTTCATAGGATGAGGTATTCCATGCCAGATTGGAGGATGTGATGGGATAGGATTTCCTGTACCTTGTATTTTTCAGAACCTTGGAGATGAAGAGGAGGGGGTGGAGCCTTTGATTGATGGCTAGGAGGATGTTGTCTTAGCTTCAGGAGGAGCAAACAATGGAAGACATTATGAATGCAAAAATTTTACGGGAGAGATAGTCTGAAGGTGGTGTTTCCAATTTTCTCAACAACTTGGAAGGGTCTGATGAAACAGGGCCGGAATTTGTGAGAGGTAATGATGACTGGGAGATTCTTGGTTGAGAGGAGTACCAATTTGCTAGGCTGAATCACATTGCCAGGGATTCTTTTCTTGTCATAGTGCTTCTTGTAGTCTAAGATGGCAGACTGGAGGTGGGCAACAAGTTGAGTCTGTGTTTCCTTGATTGCAGTGGCAAATTTGGCTGCGGACTGTGAACAGAAGTAACCCTGAAAGTCAGGGAGGAAGGAATAAGTGTAACCAAGGTTTGCTTGGAACAGAGTAATGCCAATGGATTAATGGTATGCTGAGTTGTAGGAGTATTGGGCAATGGGGAGAAGGTCAGACCAATTGTCTTGCTTCTCATTGATGAAACAGCAGAGGTACTGTTCCAAGGTTTGATTTGTTCTTTCAGTTTGTCCATCAGTCTGTGGGTGATATGCAGTGCTTTAGAGAGAGTTTACCCCAAGAGAGGCCATGAGATCTTGCCAGAATGCAGAGGTGAACTGGGGACCACAGTCAGAAACTATGTCACAAGGAACTCCATGATGAAGGAAGATAAACTTAACAAATAGCTCGGCAGTTTGTTTGGCAGTGACAGTTGTGTGGCAGGGGCAGAAAGAGGCTTCCTTGGAGAAGCAGTCAACCACTACTAAGATTGTGTTATAGCCTGCGGACAAGGGTAGATGGGTGATGTAATCCATAGAGAGGCTTTGCCAGGGACCTTCAGGAATTGGAAGGGGGCAGAGGAGACCAGATGGCTTGAAAGTGTGATTTTTGTTTCTGAGGCATACTAGGCAGTTGGCAACATATTCCTTGGTGGTCTTTGCCATCTGTGGCCACCATTAGTGTGTCTTTATAAGGGCCAAGGTTCTCTTATAACCTAAGTGTCTGGCAGGAAGGGAGTCATGGAATTCAATTGTGATTTGCAACTGCAAGTCCTTATTGGGTACCATAATCAGTTTGCAGAAGAGAAGCAGGTTGTTATCAAGTGAATACTCTGAGGGAGGCATTTCTTTAGATAAAAGGTCCTGGATAATCTTGTTGGAGGCAGGGTCTTCTGATTGGGCCTTCTGAATGGAAGAGGTGTCTGAGAATTTGAATAGGGTTGAAGAGATCTGATTGATGAAGAAAGATGCTGGGAGGACTGCTTTGGTGTTGAGACGTTCATATTCAGGATCAGAATCAGCGGTGGTGGGGTGGTGGGAGAGTAGGTCAGGAAGGATATTGAGGGATCCCTTCTTGTAAGTGATGGTGAATAAGAAGTTGGTAAGTTCAATCACCCAGCAAGCATGTTGTTGGGATATGCAACATGCCTGAGTAAAGAACAGCAAGTTCTTGTGGTCCGTGAAGATGCTAATGGGGTCCAAGGTTCCTTTGTGGTAATGGCGCTAATGCTTGAGAGACTTGATAATTGCAAGCAGTTACTTGTCGTGAACAGGGTAGTTCTTTGCAGCAGGAAGATGCTTCTGGCTGTAGTAAGCTACAGGATGGAGAATAAAATCCCCCCATACTGAAGAAGGACGGCACCAACAGCATAGTTGCTGGTGTCAGTCTCCAGGAAGAAGGGTTTGTTGCTATCAGGCATGAGCAGGACTGGAAGAGTGGTAAACAGGTGGCGGATTTGCTCAAAGGAGTCCTGTGCTTCAGCAGACCATTTGAGCTCAACCTTGGTGGATGTCAGATTTTTAAGAGGGAGGACAATGCTGCTGAATCCTAGTACAAACTTGTGACAATAATTAGCAAGGCCAAGGAAACCACAGAGTTCCTTGCGGTTCTTTGGTACTGGCCAAGAGAGGATGGCATCAAGTTTTCTTGGGGCAATGGCAAATCCTTCCTCAGTTACAATATATACAAGGAACTTCATGCTTGATTGAAAAAAGCAACACTTGAAGAGCTTGCTTAGAGATGGTATTATTGGAGCCTGGCCATGACCTTCCTCAGATGATCAATGTGGTCAGAAGTGATCTTGGAATAGATTAAGATATCATCAAGGTACATCACCACAAACTCATTCAGGAAGGAGAGAAGGACCTCATTAATGAGGGCTTGAAATGTTGAGGGTGCATTGCATAAGCAAAAGGGCATAACCTTGTACTTGTAGAGGCCAAAGGGAGTTCACAAAGCAGTCTTACATTTGTGTCCTTTGGCAACACGGATCTGGTTGAAAGCTGCACAGAGATCAACCTTGGAAAGATTTGACTGCCCAAGAGGCAGTCTGTGAGGGCTTCAGCGGATGGAATGGGACAGCAATCTTTGATTGTGACAGCATTCAGGGCACAATAGTCAATGCATGGCCGTTTGAAATCATCAGACTTGGCAACAAAGAAGATAGGAGAGGAGCAGGGCAACATAGAGCAAGTGATGAATCCTTTACTGAGCTCATTGTTAATGTATTTCAAGAGCAACTTATTGTCGGCATCAGATAACAGAATGATTCTTCCCCAGGGTGAGTTTTCTCCTTCAGTCAAGTTGATCTGGATGTTGTATGGTCTGTGGGGAGGTAGGTCGTGACATTGGATGTTGCTGAATACCTCTTCATAGTTGCTTATGAAGAGAGGGATTCCATTGTTGTCCAGGGCTGTCTCTGATGAAAGTAGGATGGTGCAGGAGTTTAGCATCTTGAAGTTCCAAAAGCTATTGGGGAGCTGTTGTTTTCTTAAGAGGTCTAGGGAGCAGGAAATGTCATGTGTGTAGAAATCAACCTTGCGCTATTGACATCTGACAATGAGGCCAACTTCCTCACACCAATTCATGCCAAGGTAAACAGGAAAGTTTAGTAAATTGGAGCTGAAAAACTGGGAGTGGAAAGCAGACTTGCCCAAGAAGAATAAGATGGGAGGTTTTATCTCAAAGGCTGTCACAGGCAGATTGTTGGGACCACAGGCATTGATCTTGGAACCAGGCATGAGCTTCAGAGCCTTGGCTAGTCTGGAGTCAATGTAGTTTACATTAGCACCCATATCCAACAAGGCAAAAGTCTTGATGTTGGAGACAGGGCCATGAATCACAATCCAAATGAAGGGCAGAGAAGATTTCCCAGGGGTTTGAATGTTGTTGATCTGGGTATTGTTGGGAGGGCCTATGGAATTTGATGTTGCTTTGTCCAAAGTAGGTTCCAGTTCCAGACTTGGGCAAGGGATTCTTCTAGGATCAGGGCAGTTAGCCACCAAATGGTCAGCTTGCCCACAATAAGAGCACAACTTGTTTAGTTGTCTGCAAAGGGCTTTGGCGGCAGTTAGACAGTACCCACCACCCTTCTTTGGTTCATAGGCAGAGGCAAGTGAAGTGTTGGACAGACTTACAGTAGGGAAGGGGCACAAGGCAAGTGTCGGTTGTGTGGTAGGCTGGCTGATAGTTGAGGCTGGTTGGGGCTGAGCTGGCTTTGATATGGTTCTGAACTTCTTCTCTCACTTGGAGACTGTCTTCATGAGTGTTTTCAACTCTTTGGGGGAGGTTGTGATGGATTAGGAAGGCCTTGAGGTCAGAGTTTAAGCCAAGAATATAAAAGTCACAAGCTTCAGAGTGAGTAGCATTTAATTGTGATTGTATTTTGCGGAAGCACTTGTTATAGTTGGTCAAAGAGCCTGTTCCTTGGTGGCAGTTTGAGAAGCGCATGTTTGGAATGGCAGTGGACTCCTCCTCAATTCCTTCCTTGGCAGTGTGTGCAAGTAGTTCAGACAAAAATTGGTCATAGCTCTTGAGGATGGAAGGATCCTGAACAGACAACTCACAGAACCAACTGCAAATGGAGTCTTTGAGTTGCTTTGCAAGGTAGATAACCTTTTGAGAGTCTGATTTGAACTACAAAGGATATGCTAGGAAGTGGGCTTGTGTGAAGGCTAATAAATTGAAGGTGCTATCTGAAGAATTAGATAATTTTTTAAATTTAGAAATATTATTTAGTATAACAGTCTGACTATGGGAAGTGGAAATTTTTTCTGTATTATCCTTATCAAGGGGTAGCTTATTATTAATGAACAAAAGCAAAATAAGATATAATATAAAGGACAAATCTAAAGTGCAAAACATTGTAACTACTAACACAAAAAAAATAATGGTTGAGAAAGAAAAGTTTAATTCTGGCATATTGCCATATGAAGTTGAGATAATGTAAGGTCTGAAGGCTTGGGGTAGATAGTTGTAAACTAAAGCCTTTAAACCAAGGATGTTTATATTTTTCAAATATAAAAAGGTGGGCAAGGTTTGCAATAACAACTGCACTAAGGCTCCTAAGAGCTTATATGAAGTGAAATAAGGAATAAGGCAATTTATTAACCCTAAGAAAATAAAATAAAGACCAGTCTTAATGACTGAAAATTTATTCAAAAAGTCAATTTCTAAGTCTGGGAAATGGTCTGCACTAACAGGAGGATTGAAGCTATCAACAACTAAATTATGAGCGCCACTATAAAGGTTACCTAACTGGTGAAGAATCAAATCAAAAGGAATCATGAAAACTAAGATGGAGCTAAGAATAAAATATGAAAGGAAAACACAAGCCACAAAACCTAACAAGTACCTTTTTGAGGTGCAATTCAAACAATCTCAACTTATTGTTGAGACTTGAGAACCAAGCCTTTTTATTGTGCTTGGTAGTGAGGTGCAACTTAGAATGAGGAGCTTAACCTGAGAAGGTTAATGGTATTTGGTAAAGGAAAAAGGTCTGGAGAGACACAATATGGCTTGGTTTTAACTTAAAAAGTTAAATTTCAGAACAGGAGATACTGGGAGGAGAAAGGCAGTTACAACAATGCTTGGAAGTTAAAGCAAGAAAAAAGTAAAGGAAAAACCAAGCCCAAAGCTTGAAAGAACATAATCAAGTGTATAGTGAAAATTAAGTAGTTCAGAGCCAACTTTAACTTCTGCGTATAGGTCCAGGGTTTAAATCCGGCAGCAGAAGGTAAGGAAAGTTTGATAATAATATTAACCAGCAATTAGATTGTAACTAGTCTTAAAAAATCCCAATTTTGACTCCAAAAGGTGGAACATGAAGGGAAAAATGAGGAAAATGTGAATAGACTAAAATAGAATAATCATGGAAAATCTTAAAAGCCACAAAGACAAATATGTGTAGATAAAGAGTAGCAGCTATAAAAAAGGTGAATCCTGACACTTTCTGAACCAGATTATATATTTTGGATGGTAAAATTGGATCAAATATATTTTTTTTAGATTTTAAGCCTTGTATATTTTTTCTTGAAAAGTCCCAGGAGAGGATGGGTCTACATCCCTCTGGAAAGCAGTACCACCTACTTGATATCTGGTGGAAATTTATACACTGAAATCCAGAAGATGTGGTAAACCCAACTTTAAAAATAGAAGCAATATATTAATACTTGTAACTTTGCTTTTTTATTTAAATATCATGTTTATATGAAAATTTTACAGTTGCAATTTAAGGAGATCTGATCCTATCCATTAATGGGTAAGATTAAATCCAAAACATATTTTCTATTTGCAGCTAATTGCAATGCCCAGAACTGATCTGGATGACAGCTTTTTAATAAAGCAGCCACTAGCTCAAATTCACTTTAACACTACTTTATTTTCTAAAATATGGATGCCTGAATTGCTTTTATTAATATATATCCCTTTTAAACACATTATAACATGTCAAAATTGAGCCCATCAGAATTTTAGCTAAAATAACTCAACCTTGAAACATTTACTTTTATTAGGAATATTTAAACCATCACATTATAAATGTCATTCTATCTCTTTTAATGATACAGTAGTTTTTAAACCTGTTTAGATAAACAAAAAAATCTCAGTCTAAAAACAACTCAGTCTAAAAACAAAGTCAAAATCCAAGGAATTTATATTAAATTACAATAGATTTGGATCCACTTTAATTTTGCTTTTAGACTGAGTTGTTTTTAGACTGAGATTTTCCGTTTATCTCAACAGGTTTAAAAGCTACTGTATACAATACAGTAGTTCTAAAAGCTATAGAGACAACCAAAAATACCTCAGATTTAAACAAAATGATTTCAGATTTGAACAAAATCCAACTATCATGTTAAAATATACACTCTGTTAACAGGGATTTTTGGCGTTAATGGGCAAAATGAGTCAACACAGCAACAAATTGCTCACACACCAAGCGAGACTATTCAAAATACAATCCAAAATGCACTGATTCATAAAAAATGGTGTACATTGACTTTTGGTGTACATATGTTTACTATGTGAATCAGTGACAAAATACACCCAAGTGCAGTGTGTCAAAACTCAAACCAAAAACAAAACACAATAATAACTCACTACATAAACAAAATCACTCACGCAATGTGTGCAATGGATTAAAAATCATGAATGATACCAAGGTATCTAAATTAAGACACAAAATTTGAAACATAAATTTTAAAAATATTGTGTTGGGTGCTTAATTTGGCGTAAAATCTGGGGAAATGGATGAAAATTATTTTAGGTATTCTAAAATGGGTATGGTAAAGCCAAAAACAACTAACTGAGAAAATAAAAATTTATAATTGGGATATTGGGTGGGAAAAAATATTAGTTGAATATTCATATTCAGAATAAAGCAAAAATTAAAATTAGGGAGTAACTTAATTGAAATTTATTTAATATTTTATTAAATTCTCAAAATGAAAGGAACACAGCAACAGACTACCATTGCACCTGTTGTGTGCCGCAGTTGTGGTTGCCCCTGCGGGTCAAAGAACAGAGTTAGTGCAACACAAATGCCTACTCAGGAAGGAGACGGGAGAGGAGAGTTTGATAGCAACGCTGCACTCATACAGCTGGTTTGAGGAGCACAAGCTGCTAGGGTGCAGAGCATAAACCCTTGGGTCCCCAAGCTGCCCAGAAGCTCACCAAGATTACCTTCACCAAGAAAGTTAGAGACAAGGAGGTAGAACTTACTTCATATGTGTTTGACGTTGTGTACCGGCAAGAGTCGGTCCTGTCAGCCATGCTGGAGAAAGTGAAGCCTGTACTTGATACTAGCTACAAGCCCTAAGTCAGTGATGTCAATCAGGAGGAGGACAAGGAGCCTGAGTTCTATCAAGCCAATGAGGGACAGTTAGTGCTCAAAAAGGTTTCAGCCTTCTACAATAAGGTGCCCATGCCTTGCAAGCCTGTCACCAATCAGGATTCCAGTTCATCTGAGCCTACTAAGCCCACTCAGAAGCGCATCCCAGATATCAAACACATCATCCTGCTCAAGCTAATGTGTGAATCTGGTGACTACAAGGCGGCCACAGCCACTGTTGGAGTGGATCCCAAGTACACCAGCAAGACCTTCCACAAATTCATCAATACTGGTTGTGTCCTTGCCGCAAAGAAATCCTTGCGCGTTTCTATCATGCTCACCAAGGAGCACAAATGGGCAATCCACCAGTGGATCACCCGGGACTGCCATCTTGAACTGGAAAATATACAGGTCATGGTTAAATCTACTTTTGGGATTGAGGCCTCAATTTCCTTTTACTACCATCTGGTGAAGGGAATGCAATTTTCTTGGAAAAAGCTCAGGGTATCCCCCTACAACAGAAACAGCCCAGCCAACATTGACATCCAGAAAAACTACGTAGAGGCGTACACTGCCCTCAAAGCCAAGGGGATAGTCAAATTTTATTATATTGACAGATTGGCATTTTCTGCGTCAATGCACAATGGGTATGGCTATGCCCCCAAAGGCTCCAATGACGGTATGGCTTGGCGTGCTGCAGTCCGCGCCACAGCCTCTTCAATGGTGGCTCTCCTCAGTCCAAAGGGGGTTGAGCTCTACCAAATGACATTGGGTTTGCATAACAGCAGGACCTTCCTATCATTTCTCCAATTGGTCCAGGAGCACCTGAGGCGCACAAGCCCTGGATTCACAAATGTTATTGTGTTGGACAACGTTGGTCTCAACAAAGTGGCTGATATTCTTGAGGAATTCCTAATGATTGACAACAGCATTGCTGTGGGCCCCCAGCAATTGGCCACAGCAAATTTACGTCTTCTCTTCCTCCCAGCCTATTTGCCCTTCCTAAATCCCATTGAGAAAGTCTTTGGGTGGCTCAAGCAAGTTGTCAAGCAAGGAATCCCAACTGGGACCAATGACCTCTTTAATTTGCTGCAGGCCAGGATCCACACCCTCCCAGCTGAGACCGTGGCCAAATTCTATGGCCACGCTGATTTGTTCATCCCCGTGTGCCTAACCAAACAGCCAATCAATTAAAGGCTTAGCTTGTCCAATTTTTTTATGTTAACTTATTTACTATTCAAGGTTTATTAATTATCATTTTATATTTAGATGTTTCCACGCCCGCAATCACATTAAGAAGATCCATCAATAGATGTAAGTAATTTATTTATTTTATTATATATTATTTTATTATGCCATCTGAGGTAATCCCAAACACTCAATACTGGATTACACAAATATTTAAATCACTTTGGTCAAATAAATATAAAAATCAAATTGAAAAAATTAAACATAAAATTTACAAGTTAGAATTTATTTTATTAATGTATAATTTTATGCTTTTATGAAAACTGTTTCTGCAATATATTTTGCAAACCTGGTTTGCTGAAATAAAAATTATAAAAATTTATTATAATTAAAACACTATAAATTGTAATAAAATTTATTGGAATCATATTTTTATTGTGTGCGCCTATAGTGGGTTCTTTGGTATGTACCCATCCTGCAATGGAGGTGGCGCACAACCTCCACTGCCACACTGAACGGTGGATACACTCTTATTGAAATACTCTCTCCTGCTGGTGAAAGGCAGTAGGGTTGGGTGGGAGTGAAGCAACAGCATTTCAGGCGGGGCTACAAACCCATATATCCCAGCCAGGACCAGGGCGTCTTAGATTACATGGTCCACTGAGTCGTATCCAGGGGGGACCTTCTTCCCGTTGAGTGCAAGCTGGGCCTCGTTGATTCCCAGAAGGACCCTGTCCAGGTCCTCTACAGGCGCGTCCATCCCAAAGTAGAATAGGGACTCCAGGTAAACAACCAGATGAAGGCTTTGCCCTGCAAAGGCTTCTGTGAACTCACACAGTTGATTATAGACCACACTGATCTTCTTGTTGTGCCTGGTCTTTGCAAAGGTCAGCTCCATGGCTGCAGGGAGCCCCATCTTGTCAGCACTCCAGGCCAACCCAAAGTCAACAAGGAGAATCTTGGTCTTCTTTATGGCTGTTGCATCTGCAACAGCCAATTTGCCCACCATACGCCCAAAGTTCTCCAATAGGTAAGAAATTGTGTGCTCCAAGGGGTAACAGAAGCAAGCAGCTGCATGGGCCTGGCCCATCTCTGGTACATTCTTGAATGGGAGCGTTGCCAGGACGTCCCAAACAAGCTCAATGGAGTTTACACAGTAAACTCCACTGAGGGATACTGGGTCTGGGTGGACCAGTTGGGCATCCTTGTAGGCAGTAACTACCCACTTGGATGCCCCCTTGGCATGCGTAAGTTCTGCCAACGCCTCCTGCAACATCAGAAAGGACCCGTGGATACGGTCCTCAAGCTCTTGCACAACAGGGGGGACAGATACAATTGCTTTGCCACATGAGTGGCATAATTTGCATAAAAGGTGGCTGGGACAAAGGGGACCAGGACTTGGCAGAGTTTGCCGTCTACATTTTCTAAGAAAAAAGGTAAGTATTTTGAAAATTTATTAATTTTGTTTTCAGGCTACCTTCTTGTGTTTCTTCCTTGCCCGCAGCCTTGGCCGGCTTGGCTATTCTTGGTGCAATCAATTGCACCGGCAATTCAGTATCCTCTGCCCTGGTACGCTTGGCAGGTTTGAGATGTTCATACATCTCCGGGTCATCAACCCAGACAGACGGCGCAGAAAGATTGTATGCCTTAAATTGCAGGCCCTCAACCACTGTGTTCTGGATATTGAGAAGACGCTTGATGGTCTTCTCTGGGGTGTCTGGTATTTTGGTCATAAGGGCCTTTGCAGACACCTTGTCTATTTTGTCCCCTTCAAGGACGGCAGACTTCACTTTGGCTTTGGCCTTGCAGTCAATGTCCTTTATTTTGGTAATTGCCAAGTTGAGATTCTTCAGAAGCTTCTCCAATTCTCTCATTGATTTTTTACTAACCTTTCTATATGTTTTTATAGCTTTTGCCCATAAATTCTGTATTATTTTGATACTGTTACCTCTTTGTTTATTCCTTTTTGTTTTCCCATATACAACATTATCTCATCTTTTTACCCATTTTGTATGTTTTACGCTCATCTCAATATGTGTCATTTGCTTTGTGTTGGTATTGTTTCCTTGATTACCATATTATTTTTGGCGCTTGACATAGCCCCTTGTGAAAATATTAGCAACAATTTGGTGATCAGCTAAATTTGAATTAGAAAATTATAGTGTTAGCTGTTTTTAGATAAAGTTGTTACTGATCCAAATTCAAAACCTTAATGATAAACTTTAAGCCAATCAGGATCCAAGTGATAAAGTGATTGTTGTGACATAAAGGGTCATTCAATAATTCTTTGGTATATGTGCGCTAATTAATGTGATTGGCTGGATCATTTGCCATTGTACGCCATTGCCGCTGTGGTAAGTTGTAGATAGACTAGTGCTAACCCAGCAGCTGATTGGGCACTAGTCCATCAACAACTTGCTACAGCGGCAATGGCGTACAATAGCAAAACATCCAGCCAATCATATTAATTAGCGCACATACACCAAAGAATTATTGAATGACCCTTTATGTCACAACAATCACTTTATCACTTGGATCCTGATTGGCTTAAAGTTTATCATTAAGGTTTTGAATTTAGATCAGTAACAACTTTATCTAAAAACAGTTAACACTATAAATTTTCTAATTCAAATTTAGTTGATCACCCAAATTTTTGTTAATATTTTCACAGGGGGCTATGTTTAAGTGCTAAAAATAACTGTGTTCTGGATCTAGATACACAACATAGTAAATATATGATTTTATAGAAATAAGCTGAGCATAAGGAATAAAACCAACTATAAACAAAGAGAACATGAACAATTGAAGTTCAAAATAAAGATAATATAAATAGAAAATTTTTGGCAACAGGGGGTTTATTGGGGCAGGGAAGAGTGATGCCTAGGAGGCAGAATAACGCGGAAAGGAAGATGTAGAGGCAGTGCTGGCCTGGGGGGTCTGGGATTGGGTGGGTTGGGCTGGCAGGTTAGGAGTGTTGGTGGCGGGGGTGGAGGCAGGAGGATTTTTGCGTGATGGCTACCATATAATGCTTGTTGTATTCCTCATCAGTCATTCACTGGATGGGCTGGTAGGTGACTGTTGCACAGGGTGGGAGGCGCTTGTCTTTCTGCAATTGGTTACCCATGTTCACATGAAAAACCATTTGCGCAAACAAGTCAGCCATCATCTGGCGGCCAAAGAGAAAATTGTGGTCAAGGATCCCAAGATAGAGGTTGTTGAAAGCCTGGGCGGCGCTCCTGTAATGTGGATCCCATGTTGAAGAAGACAACATCAGCCAGATGGACGTCTGCATGGCTGGTGGGGTAGACTGAGGCCTGGTGCCCGCGTCCCTGGATGGCCTCAAGGGCAGTGGAGCTACCCTCCATCTGGTGGCTCAAGAAAACCCAGTACTTGGAATTTAAGCCATCCCAGGAGTTGAGTAATCCACTGAGGATGTGGCTGTATGAGTAGTCATTAATGAAATCTGGGTTTGTCCTAAAGTAGACAAAACCCTTGGCTGAAACAGCCAGAAATACACCAATGAACGTCCCCTTCTTGACCTTCTTCCTTCTATTCTTGGCAGCGGCTTTTACTTGCTTTCCAAAATCATCAAAAGCTATTGATAGCTTGTAATAGGAGATGAACATGGCATCATCAGTTAGACTAGTCAGGCATTGGACCAGGGTTGATTTGATGGCGGTGTCAAATGGGGTTCCTCAGCGCCATCCCATTGGTTGCCGGCAAAATTGGTAAGAACCTGCTTGGGAGCCACCTTCTCATACATCCAGAGCTGCACCATGTGCTCAGACACCCATATGTTATAGTGCGCAAGCTGCTTCCAGACCTGGGTCAAGGGAAGCTTGGGATCCCACTGGAGAAGGTCAAGCATGATTGGGTATGCCTCAGATATTTGTGACTTGGGGGCCTTCTTGGGCTTCTTGGCTGTCCTGATCAGATTCCCCCTGTTCATCAGGTTGTTAAATTCCTGCATGACAGTAGCTTGGGTAAATTGCAACTGGGCAGCAATCTGTTCCCAGGACAGACTCTGTAGATTCAGTGCCACAATTTCCTGAAGAATTTGGGCAGTGATGATTTGTTGCTTGAGGCGCTGGGCAGCAGGAGCTGAAGCCTAATTGGCTGTAGGGGGGCAGGTTGGCTGGTGACAGGAAGTTGTTCCAAATCAAGGTTGCTATCCTGATTGGTTGGTTGGTGGGCAGCTTGTGCAAGGGTGGGTACAGGAGCAGGGGCAGAGCTAGACACTATGTGACTACTGAACAAGTCAAAGCCATAGGGGTCAGGGGTAAGTGGTCAGGTACAGGTCAGCTTCCTTGTTACCTGCCTCAAAGGCTTGGGTGTAAACAGGTGCCTCCACGTTCTGAGCCTTGCCTCCATTGAAGCTGGCTTGGCTGCTGGCGCTGTCAAAGATATTGCTGTTAAAAACCATTGTAAAAAACCTAGGATAAAATCACTAAAAGTAGAAATTTTAAAATTTAATGATTTATTTTTATTGTAATCTTGAGCCCACATTTGGAAGGTTCTCAAAACCATTCCATACAAATCTGGAGCCATGAAAATAAATAAAATGCCTCTGTTTCTAAATTGGATAGCTGTTGATTGGTTGTTAAATTGATGGTTTTCTATTTTAGGCTGCTCATACTACATATCTTGTGTGACTTCATTTTGTTTTGTGCTTGTGGAATTTTGTTTCTAGATTGCTCCAATTTTGTTTCATTTTAGTCCTTCTGTCAGTGCCTCATATGAATCCTGATTGGATTATAATATACTCTGGGATGGCATCCATCCATCTCACTTGTTGCGGCAGTTCATTTTGTTTGTGGTTTGAACTACACTGCTTGATGTTTAGATATAATTTTGTATAATGGGCTAGTGAAATTTTGTTTTTTGTTTGACAGTCCATTTATTAACTGAAACTTTATAAATTAATTGAATCCTGAATCTTGCGCAACCTGGATTTTGTTTAAATCTGAAATCATTTTGTTTAAATCTGAGGTATGTTTGGTTGTCATAGCTTTTAAAACTACTGTATTTTTCACTCAGCTGAGTTGCCTGCAAAAGTGATTCGAAATTTGGACCAAGGATTTGACAATCCCGCATTTTTACGTTTAGGTTCTGAATTTACAGTATTTTATTTTATATTATTTTATTATGCCATCTGAGGTTATCCCAAACACTTGATACTGGATTACGCAAATAAATTTATATCACTTTTGTCAAATAAATATAAAAATAGGTTTAAAAAAAATCAAATGTAAAATGTACAAGTTATAATTTATTTTATTAACGTATAATTTTATGCTTTTATGAAAACCGTTTCCGCAATATATTTTGAAAATCTTGTTTGCTAAAATAAATATTAAAAATAGTAATTATACTAAAAATAATCTAGAGTATAAAGATGTTTATTGATATAGAAAAAATTAGGAGCACCTATAATGGGTTTGGCAGTATGTACCCTCCTGCAATGGAGGTGGCGCACAACCTCCACCGCCACACCATGAACGGTGGATACACCCTAGTTAAAACATTCTCAGCAGCTAGTAAAAGGGAGAAGGGTCAGGTGGGAATGTAGGAGAAGCTTCTCTGGCGGGGCTGCAAACCCATAAATCCCTGCCAGGACCAGGGCATCTTGTATCACGTGGTCCACTGAGTTGTACCCGGGGGGAGACCTTCTTCCCATCCAGGGAGAGCCTGGCCTTGTTGATCCCTAGGAGGACCCTGTCAAGATCCTCCACATCAGCGCTGTGGGTTTCCTGGTCACCAGTCCCCAAATTGTGTCCTGGGTTGTAGCCAGGGACCAGCCTGGAGGAGTCATCATTATCCAACAGTTATGAATGATTGGTTAAGAGCTTATACTTGGCTTGCATAAGAGCAAACTCCTCCAGTACCTTCCCAATCACTAGGCAAGCATCTCCACCAAACATTTGTACTTTAGCAGGCGCCAGCCCTTTGGTAAGCCAATACCAATCCTATAATAGTCTTACAAACTCTCCCCCAATGAACTCTCTTCCTCTATTTGTCATTTCTAAATGTCTTGTCACCTTCTTCCACTCCTTCTGGGCAGACTTACTAGAGGCAAACTTCCTGCACCCTAGGCAATAGGATTCCTTGTCCCCTGGGCTAGGATAGAAAATGTGGGGTAATTGACTCATGGGCCTTATATTCTTTCTTAATGCAGGAAATTTAGATAGGGGTCGTAATAGGCGCTTTATTCACAGTCAGAAGGAAGATCCCCTTAGAAACCTTCTGATATATGGCCTTGGGATAGGGAATAATGAGGGGTTTGTGCCAATACTTGGAGTCCTTTATCAATCTCTTGGACTCCTTGTACTTGGTCTTTGGCTCCTGTGCTTTGGTCTTGGGCTCCTGAGGTCTGTTATAGCTCTGGCTTCCTATTCTTGGTCTTTGGCTCCTTTTGTAGCTTCTGTGGCCTTTGTAATCCACTTGATCCAGTTCCTCAAGAGTCTCAGATAGCTCTCTCTTTTATAGCCCCTTGTTTCAGACCAAAAACCTCTCTTAGAACTCTGGTTCTTCAAAGCTTAAACTATCCTGTTTTTCTTCTCTATAATATATTAAACCTTTAAACTTACTTTAGCCAATGAAAGCCCTGAATTTTCTGCTTCTGCTCCTTATTTTTTAGGCTTTAACTCTTAAGTTAAAGCCCTCGAAACACTGATCAAATAGACTTAGGCTTGCAGCCAATCATACACCTCAATTCAACGGTTTTGCCAAAAAAGTTTCCCCAGATGACCCATCCTTGACCCTGGTTTGAACCTGAGGCTGTCTTGCTCTGGGTAAACAACTGCTCTGCATTTTGAACGGTTTTGCTGTAATTCTTGTCACGTTTCCCCGGCAAATCTTGAGCGCTTCCACATATGTTTTTCTTAGGCAAATTTCAACCCTTCAATTTTTCAACATTTCTCTGTGTTTCTCCGTGGTTCTCTTAACGTTTTGCAACTTTGAACCCGCTCAATGTTTGTTCTTTCACCTCTCCTAGTTGTTCTTGGCAAAATTTGCTCTTTTGCCTTCATAGTTTCTCCATTCTTCTTCCAGCTTCTTTCTGGATCATTTCCTCTTGAATACTTATTTTTAAGATAACTTATAGTTCTGATAAACTACATGTTATTTTCCCTCCTCTATCTTTTCTATTATATAATTTTTAATCCTTTTTTAATCATAATCAGGCAGTATTTAATTATTATTTAACTGCTTCTTTATATCTATTTTCTTCTTAAAAACCACTAAAATTAGCTCTTCCAGCCTTTGCATCTAGTCTGTCTAGTTCATCCTCTCATCTCTTCAGTTATTCAGCACCAACTTCTGGTCCTTTGGCCAGCCTGCTCTATGATTAGCTAGTCCTGCATCATAATCTCCTTGTCCTTCAACTTATCCTCAACAAGTTCCTCAACAAATCCTCACTAGGAACCTTCTTTGTTCCTTCTACACACTGAACCATATTGGTTCCTTTAATTCAATATGAATTAACAGTCCATCAACTAGCCTTCACTGTGACCAAACAGTCCCTCCTGCTAGTTTTCTCTGTTAATTCTGTGAACCACCTTGGTTCTTTATCTCAGTCCCCATTACCAGAACTTGTAGACCCAGGCATGAGTCTACATTGAACTGGTGTTTGACTGGGCCCTTGCAAGTGGCAATCCACTTAGGCCATTCAACCATAGATCAATGTCTATGCGTTGTCTTTACTCACCCAGGTGATAAATCTGGGCTTTCAGTTGCAGAGTAATCAGCTCCACTTCCCAGAGGCCTGATCACACCAAGTTCTGAAGCTTGCTTCTCCAAGCAAGCCGCCTTGGTGACACCTCTGAGCAAGTCTATACCCTCCAATGCTCACCTTGGGTCTCCCCAAAGCTCCCATAGGGGCATAAACAAGGACACCCTATCAGTCTGTTAGGTAGGGTGCTTGCTCACAGACCTCCTGCAAGCGTATTAAGGTACATAGAGCTCTCAAAGCTCTACCCCTCCCTGGCAGCCCGCGTTACCTGCCAGGGGTCCAAAACCTACCCCCCCAGACAGACAGAGTTCCCTGCTTGCTATTTCAGTCTTCACTCTTCTGCAGCCAAAGTTTCCTGCGGGGTGAAGCACTATAGCCCCAAGCAGCCAAGTCCTTCTGCTGGGTGGAGGCAATATATGCCCCTGGTAGTCCTATGTTACCTACCAGGCAGGTCTTAATTACCCTAGTAGACCATGTTACCTACTAGTTTACAGCGTCACCAGCTAACCACACATTGTCACTCTTCAGCATATTGTCTTTATTTGAAGCCAAATCAACCCTTGCCTGCAAAACAACACACATGTGGATCACCACAAGCGCTCATCCCAAAGTAAAGCAGGAACCTCAGATAAACCACCAGATGAAGCCTTTGTCCAGTAAAGGCTTCAAAAACTCATACAGCTTATTGTATACTGTGCTTATTTTTTCTCGTGTTTAGTTTTAGCAAAGGTCAGCTCCATTGCTTGAGGGACCCCTGTCTTGTTGGCACTCCAGGCCAGCCCAAAGTCTGCCAGGAGGATTTTGGTTTTCTTGACGGCTGTTGCGTCTGCAACAGCCAATTTCAACACCACACACCCAAAGTTCTTCAACAGATAAGATATTGTGTGCTCCACCGGGAAGCAGAAGCAAGCAGCTGCATGGGCCTGGCCCATCTCTGGTACATTATTGAATGGGAGCATCTCCAGGACGTCCCAAACAAGCTCAATGAGTTTACACAGTAAACTCCACTGAGAGATACCGGGTCCAGAAAGACCAGTTGGGCATCCTTGTAGGCAGTAACTGCCCACTTGGATGCCCCCTTGGCATGCATAAGTTCTGCCAACGCCTCCCGCAACATTGGAAAGGACCCGTGGATACAGTCCTCCAGCTTTTGCACAACAGTGGAGGACAGATACAATTGCTTTGCCACATGAGTGACATAATTTTCATAAAAGGTGGCCAGGACAAAGGGGACCAGGACTTGGCGGAGTTTGCCGTCTACATTTTATAAGAAAAAAAGGTAAGTATTTTGAAAATTTATTAATTTTATTTTTCAGGTTACCTTCTTGTGTTTCTTCCTTGCCTGCAGCCTTGGCCAGCTTGGCCATTCTTGGCACAAGAAGTTGAGTGGGCAATTCTGTGTCATCTTTCCTGGCGCACTTGACCAGCTTGAGATGGGCATACATTTCAGGGTCATCTGCCCAGACAGACAACACAGAGAGGGAAAATGACTTGAACTGGAGGCCCTCAACCACAGTTTTTTTGAATATTTAGTAAAAAATCAATTGTCTTCTCTGGGGTGTCTGGTATTTTGGTCATAAGGGCCTTTGCGGACACCTTGTCTATTTTTCCCCTTCAAGGACAGCAGACTTAACTCTTGCTTTGACCTTGTGGTCAATCTCTTTAATTTCAGCAATTGCTGAGTTGAGGTCTTTTAGCAGCTTCTCCAATTCTCTCATTGATTTTTTACTAACCTTTCCACATGTTTTTATAGCTTTCATCCCAATAAAATCTGTATTATTCTGATACTATTGCCTCTTTGTTTATTTCTGTTTGTTTTCCTGTTTTCTACACTATCCCATCTTTTTACCCATTGTGTATATGTTTACGCCTATCTTGATATGTGTTGTTTGCTTTATGTTGGCATTGCTTCCATAATTTCCATATTATTTTTAGTACTTTGCACAGCCCCTTGTGAAAATATTAACAACAATTTGGTGATCAGCTAAATTTGAATTAGAAAATTATAGATTAATTGATTTTAGATAAAGTTGTTACTGATCAAAATTCAAAACCTTAATGATAAACTTTAAGCCAATCAGGAGCCAAGGGATAAAGTGATTTTTGTGACATAAAGGGTCATTCAAATATTCTTTGATGCATGTGCGCTAATTAATATGATTGACTGGTTGTTTTGCCATTGTGCGCCATTGCCGCTGTGGCAAGTTGTTGGTGGACTAGTGCTAACCCAGCAGCTGATTGGGTACTAGTCCACCAACAACTTGCCACAGCGGCAATGGAGCACAATGACAAAACAACCAGCCAATCATATTAATTAGCGTGCATGCATCAAAGAATTATTGAATGTCCCTTTACGTCACAACAATCAATTTATTGCCCAGCTTCTGATTTACTTAAAGTTTATCATTAAGGTTTTGAATTTGGATCAGTAACAACTTTATATAAAATCAATTAACCTATAATTTTTTAATTAAAATTTAGCTGATCACCCAAATTTTTGTTAATATTTTCACAAGGGGCTGTGCAAAGTGGCAAAAATAACTGTATTCTGGATTTAGATACATGGCATAGTAAATATATGATTTTATAGAAGTAAGCTGAGCATAAGGAATAAAACCAACTATAAACAAAGAGAACATGAACAATTGAAGTTCAAAATAAAGATAATATAAATAGAAAATTTTTGGCAACAGGGGGTTTATTGGGGCAGGGAAGAGTGATGCCTAGGAGGCAGAATAACGCGGAAAGGAAGATGTAGAGGCAGTGCTGGCCTGGGGGGTCTGGGATTGGGTGGGTTGGGCTTGCGGGTTAGGGGTGTTGGTGGCAGGGTGGAGGCAGGAGGATTTTTTGTGATGGCTGCCATATACAACTCAGTGTATTCCTTTTCTGTCATTGGCTGGATGGGCTGGTAGGTGGCAGTGGCACGTGGTGGGAGGCGCTATTCTTTCTGTGATTGGTTACCCATGTTCACATGGAAAACCATTTGCACAAACAAGTCAGCCACCAGTTGGTGACCAAAGAGAGAATTGTGGTCAAGGACCCCAAGATAGAGGTTGTTAAAATCCTGAGGGCACGCTCCTGGAGATCATCCCAATATTAAAGAACACAACATCAGCCAGATGGATGTCAGCGTGACCAGCTGGGTACACAGAGGCCTAGTGCCTGCGTTCCTGAATGGCCTCAAGGACGGTAGAGCTATCCTTTCTCTGGTGGATCAAGAAAGCCCAGTACTTGGAATTTGAGCCATCCCAGGAGTCAAGTAATCCACCAAGAATGTGGCTGTATGAGTAGTCATCAATGATATCTGGGTTTGTCTGATAGTAGACAAAAATCTTGGATGAAACAGCCAGAAGTTCACCAATGAACATCCTCTCTGACCTTCTTCCTTCCTTTTTGAGTGGCAGCTCTTCCTTGCTCACCAGAATCATCAAAAGCTATTGATAACTTGTATTAGGAGATAAACATGACATCATCTGATAGACTAGTCAAGCATCAGACCAGGGTTGTTTTGATGTCTAGATCATACAGGGAATCCTCAGCGCCATCCCATTGGTCACCAGCAAATTGGTAAGAACCCATATCAAAGCCACCTTCCCATACATCCAGAGCTGCACTATGCGCTCAGACACCCAAATGCCATGGTGCAAAAGTTGCTTCTAGACCTGAGTCAAGGGAAGCTTGGGGTCCTGCTTCAGGAGGTCAAGCATAATAGGGTATGCCCCATTGATTTGGGACTTGGGGCCTTCTTGGGCTTCTTGGCTGTCCTGATCAGATTCCCCCTGTTCATCAGGTTGTTGAATGCCCGCATGACAGAAGCCTGGGTGAATTGTAAATGGCTGGCTATCTGATCCCAGGTCAGACCCTGCAGGTTCAGTGCCATAATTTCTTGAAGAATCTGAGCAGTAATAATTCTGTGTTTGGGGTGCTGGGCTGGGGGAGCTGAAGCCTGATTGGCTGTAGGGGGGCAGGTTGCTGGTGGCAGGAAGTTGTTCTGAATCAAGATTGCCATCCTTATTGATTGGTTGACAGGCAGCTTGTGCAGGGGTGGGTACAGGAGCAGGGGCAGAGCTAGACACTATGTCAGGAAGTCAGGCATAGGTAGAGGCATTGGTTGGCTCAGGCCAGAATACAGCTGGCCCAGAGGGTAATACCCACCGTAGGATGAATGCTAACTTGATAATATAGGAAACATATTGCCCAAGCAAAGACCAGGGCCCTGAATTGGGCACCATAGTGTCTACAATTCCTGTCAAAGTAATGTAGAGTACTCCAAACAGTTGGGTGGACGTAGTTTTGGCCGCAGTAGGGGTCTCCATTGGGCAGTTGGGTTGCAGGGTTAAGGGCGGTGTCATGGGAACAAAGTAGGCAGGCAGATAATTGTACTTGTCTTTGAACAATAAGGGCGGCACCTCAATTCTCTTTCCTTCACGTCCTATGTATTCAGTTTCTCTAGTCCTTGCCAAGGCATCAGCAATGAGAATGGTCTCCAAGTTGTACTCCGCATAAGCAGGGTTGGGCGGGTATTTGGTAAAATACACAGGTCCAAAGGGGGCTCCTGGGGGACGGTATAGTGCCTGGAGCGGGTTGGAAGGTTGGTCTCCAGAGGGGGCAGTTACCTGATGGTCTACTTGGCTGGAGTTAAGATGGAAGATCACTAAGACTAGATAAGGTAAGATTTGTTCAAACCAAAGGTTCATAAAAATTTATTATCAAAAATGATAATATGGTCATCACCATACTGCTGGAGATTTTATACCATGGGTTTTTGCTTCTTCAATTTTAGCAGGGTTCAGGTTCACAGACAAGGCGCTGGAGGGGCATGGATCTTGGCTTAGAGTCTTGAGGGCAGCAGATCCAGGTTTTGCCTGCTCTGGTGAATAGAAGTGGCAATGCTTTGTTCTACCGCCACTTTTCACTACGTCACCTGAGTAGTTCAATTGTACTACCCATTCTGGACAGAAGACTGGCAGTTGCTGGTGGTCATTGGAAAAGTTAACAGTAGGTTTTGTTTTAACCTCCTTAAGGCAAGCTAAAACTCTGCATAGGTCCAGATCTTTGGTGGCGCAAGGTTGGCATCAATCTGGTGACCATTCAGGGAATTGTCCTTGGGAGAATGGCGGGTCTCAGAGTAACTCTTCAACTTGGGTTTGCAATTTAACAAGTGGGCAGGTTCCTGTCCACTTTGTGTGACTCGAGTAGTCTTTGGAGGGTCAGGGTTTGATTCCAGGGTCTCCAAGGTTGATTTCAAACCTCCAGTATTGACGCTTGGCAAGTTGACAGGTTTCTGTTCCCCCTGTTTAGGGTCATCTATATCTGGTGGTCCAGGGCTTGACCCAACTTGCAGTTGGGCGGTTCCCTGTCCACTCTGGTCAACATAAGGCTTTCCCTGAGACCCAGGTTTCAATTTCCAGGTTTTTAATAAAAGTATTGAAATGTCATTAATGACATCATCCCCTTCCTTCCTGGGGGTCCCCTCATTCCTAGTCTTTTTTGCAAGGTATTGCTGGATGGCCAGTTGGGTGTTGGGTAGGTTGCTTAATAGTTCCCAGGTGCTTTTCTTGGGCAGGTATCCCTTCCATTTGATGTAGTACTGTGGTGTTTTGTAGTGGGTGCGGTCTTCATGAATATATTCAACTTCATATTCCTCAGAGCGTCCTACTTGGATAAGAGGTGGGTCAGTATTGAGTTTCTGGTGGGGTAGGGAGTTTCCTTCTGTTGTGTTTGGCTCCAAGGGACAACATCCTGGAGGACATGGCAGGAAATTTTTATAACAAAAGATTTGAGGTTCAAAGCTAGCCTTGAGTTTGCCTTCAGGGCAAAATTAAGGGCACATACCTTAATTTCCTGGAAAACAAGATGTAAAAGTCCTTTTGGCAAAAAGGACAGGAAAAGCTTGAAGATTATAAAAGCCAATGCAAATGTGGATAAAATTGTCTTTATTAGGAGTAATGATTCTATTTTAAATAGTAGATAAGGGACAGTGATCACTCATTAGGAAGACAGAGTGGCTGAGGGGGTCACATTGGGATGAGGTCATACCAGGATCAATCACAGACAGGTACAATAATCCAGAATGGGTGGATATTAAACCAGACCCATTTTTAGAAGGCAAGGAATTTCAAAACTCAAAAGCAAACCCAGCCAAATCTATGCAACTATCAATATTTAAAGGCCATATTGAAATAGCATTAATTGCGCAATTTACGACATCTCCCCCCTCAATATTGAACACATGGAGTGGATATTTGCAGAGAAATTTGGAGTGAACACGGGCAAAAGGATGTCCAGAAAACAGTAGTTTTACTGTATACTCAACACCCTTTTTAAAGGTGACCTCACAGGGCCCAACCCAGAGGGAATCCAGCTTATGGGCTCTACCACCTGTACAATTCTGGTAGTAGAGAACTAGATCACCTACTTGATACTCAGAGAGGGGGGCTCTAGCAGCATTAGACAGGGAGAGCTCCAGAGCTTTGACCTTGTAAGCAGAGAAATAAGCTGTTGCTTAGATGTCAATGATACAATTGGTTAGGTTTTTAACACGGGCCTCAGGATTTGCAGACACATCAAGTTTGATCAAAGGGGGTCTCAAGATTGAGAGGGTAGCAGCCTCACGTCCATACAGCATGGCAAAAGGGGGCTGACCCGTCACTTGATGCCTACTGAGTTGGTAAGCAAAGAGGGCAGCAGGGAGGAACATATCCCAATTGGCAGCGTCTGAGAGCGTGAGTTTCCTCATTATGGACACCAGGGTGGAGTTTGCTTGTTCAACAGTTCTATTGGTTGAGGGGTTATAAGGAGCAGAGAACAATTGGTGAGTTCCCATAGCTTTGACAATAGAAGTGATGAGGCGGGCATTAAAGTTGGTACCATTGTCAGGGAGCAGGACTTGAGGGCAGCTGTGTCAATATAAAATGTCTTGCAGTAAGAAAGTAGCTGTTGTCTTAGCAGTTATATCTTTTATTGCTCTGGCTTCAACCCACTTGCTAAAGTGGTCTACAGCAACCAAGATAAACCAACATCCCAACCTGGACCAAGGGAAAGGCCCAACAGCATCAATACTCACCGTATGGAGGGCATGCTTTGGGGGGATGAGTTTGAACTGGTGTTGGGACAGGTGAGGGCGTTGGAGCTGACAGGAATGACAGGAGGCGAGGACATAAGGGATCAGGAGGCGCATGTTCTCCCAATAGAAGTTCTTGCACAACCAGTCATGAGTCTTTGCTATGCCTCCATGGCCAGTGTCAATATATGCTTGGAGGATAATGGCTATCCTCATGCTAGGGCAAACATAGGGTAGGTAGGCATTGTTAACCTTTTTGAAGAGTTGTCTATCGCAAATTATAGTGTCCTTGGATAGGGTCTGTAGTGCCAAGTAGGTGTCTTCTGGATCAGTGGTCCAAGATTCAGGATACCCTATTAACTTGTATAGACAATCAGCATCAGCGGGATGGATAGCTAGGATTGGCATTCTTGAAAAGCCATCAGCGTTCTGATGTTGGGCCCAAGGACAGTGTATCACAGTGAAATCATATCCTTGTAGACGCAGAGCTCAACATGCTAGTTGACCTTCAGGCTCATTTAGCTGTTGAAGCCATTTGAGGGAGGAGTGATCTGTGACCACCCTTAAATGGGTCCCATATATGTAATGCTGAAACTGTTTCACTGCATGTAGCACTGCCAAACATTCCTTCTCAACAACTCTGTAGTTCTTTTTGTGCTTATTGAGGACCCTTGACAAGTAGGCTACAGGGCAATCCACGCCTTCATTGTCAATTTGGGCAAGGATGGCACCCACTGCTACTTCACTAGCGTCAGTATAAAAGATGAACTCTTTATCATAATCAGGATAGACTAGATGGGAGCCTCCTTGAGCTTGGCCTTCAGCACTTTGAATGCTTGCTGTTGGCTGTCAGTCCATTCAAAGGGGACGTTGCAAAGCAATTAGACAAGGGGTTTACTCAGTTCAGCAAAGTCAGGTATGAACTGTCAGTAGTAGCCCATCATACCAAGGAACACTTGAATCTCTCAAAGATTTGTGGGAGGTAGCATCTTGTCAATGGCCTCCACCTTATTATTCATGGAGAGGATTCCCGTTTGAGTGACCTCATGACCTAAACACTCAAGACGTTTCTTGAAGAAGGAGCACTTGGAGGGTTTGAGTTTCAAGCCAGCTTCTCAAATCTTGATGAAGACAGCCTTGAGGTGTTCCAAGTGATTGGTAAAGGTAGCGCTAAACATAGTGACATCATCAAGGTATAAAAGGACACAAGAGAGCTTTAGGTCTTGTAGGATGGAGTCCATAGCCTGTTGAAATGTGGCAGGGGCATTGCAGAGTCCCTGGGGCATTCAAGTAGGTTTAAAAAGGCCTTCTGAAGTGATAAGTGCAGCCTTTTCTTGATCTTCAGGAGATAAGTCAACTTTCCAGTATCCAGAAGCTAGATCCATGGCTGAGAAAAACTTGGAACCACCCAGCCATCTGAGAGCATTGTCAATTCCGGGCAAGGGGTACAAGTCTTTCTTAGTGAGAGAGTTTAGGCGGCAATAGTCCATTACAATGCAATTTCCACCATCTTTCTTCTTGAGAATCAGTAACAGGGAAGCCCACAGACTTTGGGAAGGAGCTAGTAGCCCGGCGTCCAGAAGTTGTTTGAGTTCTTTAGATACCTGAGCATCCTCCACCCTACTACGGCGGTATGGTTTGGCACAAAAAAGGGTGCATCCCCATTATCAATATGATGGATGACTCCTTTAGCTAGGCCATAGTCTGTAGGACCAGAGGCAAAGATGTTGCTGAACTGATTGAGCAGGTTCAACATGTTTTTTTGTTGAACAGGAGACAGTTGGGGGAAATCAGCAGCTGTGAACAAAGAGAGAACTTGAGGATTGTCCTCAGGTAGATTAAAATCACTAAAAGTTCTGAAGGGGTAGAGGGAAGCCACTTGTTCTTCTCCCAGTATACGACCATGTCCCACAACCTGGCTGCAGGTCACCTGCATGGGTAGGGACGTCAGGTTGGCAAGCAATAACTGTACAGGCTCTTTGTGGGTTCAATCTAAAATCCCAGGACATAGGCGGGGCTCTGTACAGCTTAGGGATTCAGGTGAGTAAAGCTCCAAGAATGACTTTTCAGGTAGCTCATAAGAAATCTGGGAATCAATCACCACTTGAGAGCCCAGGGGGATGGTGATAGCTGCAGGTGGTAGCAGGGGTACCCCTTTTTCTGCAGTTCAGGAAGGAGGAGGGGTACACATGTTGGAAAAGTGAGTCCTATACTTGAGAGAGAAGATACCCATAGGGTACTCAAGCACACAAGTTTTAAGACGTTTCCCTGGGAGGCGCGGAGGCTCTTCAAAAATCAAAGGAACCTCATATCCCAAGAGCAAAAGGTATCCATCTTGTAAGTTTAAAATCCCATTATATTCTCAGAGGAATTGAGTACCAACCAAGAGGTCATAGCTTTCATTCTTGAGGACCACAGCGGGGGAAGCAATAAGGAGTTTCCCAAACCTCATGGGTAGAGAAGAGTAGGCACCAATGGCCTGTGTCTGTGCCATGCCAGCAGTGCCATACAACTGCATGTAGTTGAGGTTGGGGGCCAACTTAAGTTTCTTCATTAGTTTGGAAGATACTACGTTGACTCAAGAATCTGTGTCCAAGATGGCTTTGATTTTAACCTTTTGGATTGATACTTCCACGCAGGTTGTATCTTTCCCAAAGGGGGGCAAGACTGCTAACACATCTTGCGCAGCCTCTAGCTCCTTTTCCCATTTAGCTAGCATGCACCGTAATGCAGGAATCTCCTTATATACAGTCTGTAGCAGGAGAGATACAGTCACATTTTGAAAGAGAGCTTTGGCTAGCTTGGCAGCTTCCTCAGAAGAGTTGACCAAGACAGGAGATTGATGGGCTTGATCTAGTTAAGCGTGAGCCACCATAGACCTAGCTTCACTTGTAGGTACTTGGGAAGTGGTGGTAGTCTTCCCAGAGCAAAGCTTGTATGAGACAGAGATAGTTTCAAGAACAGCCAAGACAGAATAGCCATAACTATCAGAATCTTCACTATCAGAATCTTTGGGCTCTGAATCACTGGAGAGGTTGTGAAACAGATGAAGGATAGTTGGGCCAGAGGAAGAGGGAGCTTCCTCATCAGACAGAGAATCAGGGGGAGACAGGGGAGATTGGTCAGCAGAGAGCATCTCTGTCTCTAAGCTGACCTCTCTTTTCCTGCCTGCTTCTTGGGGTCACAACCTTCTACTCGGGGATTAGTGCAAGTGCGCAAGTGGTGCCTGATCTGGGCACAGTTATGGCAGCCTTGCCTCTTAGCCTGTCCACCAGCACCCAGGGTCATTATGCGCAGCGTACAAGAGGTAGTCCCAGAATTGCTGGCTTTATTTTCACATACCACTGTACCTCCATGTGTCAAATGCATGTCTTGTAGGAGTGTCTTAATACTCTTCATGGAAGTGAGCAAAGCCTTGTGTGATTTAAAGTGTAGGCATAGAAGCTGGTTCACCTTCAAAGCATTTGAGCAAGCCGTGTAGGCTTCCTGGGGAGTTAACTGTCAGCTGGTGATTAGCTGCTGGCCTTCAATGTAGAAATGATCTGCAAACTCAGCCAGGGTTTCTTTGGGCTTAAAAGCAATGTGCATAAATGCATCTTTCTTGACCTCAAAGCTGAGATCTCCTCTGAACTCCTCAATAAGGAGGTGCTTCATGTCATCCCATGTCAAAATAAAGGGGATCTTGGGGACCACAACTTCCTGGCATGTGGGATGGAGACAGGTGAGGATGTGTTCCTTCTTGAGCTTGTTGATAGCCCTAAACATTGCAGTTTTGTAAATGGTTAAAAAGGTGGTAATGGTAGAGGTTTTTGGATCAAATATCTGTTTGAAGGTTGGTTTGTAGTTTGGGTCAATACAAAGACAAGGACTGACTGTTTTCACCAGGGTTGAGGACGTTAATATGAGGGTTGCCTTCAAACTTTGACTCAGCAGCAGGTTGTCTAGCCCAGAGGAGTCAAAGGCTTTCCTCTAGAGTGTCAAAGGTAGAGCTGTTCTGCCCACTAATATCCCTAGCAGTGGCAGCAGCAGTCCCAAATTTGGTAATATTGATCTGTTGTACTTCCAAGGTACCAGCAATCTCATTGATACAAGTAGCCAGAGAAGTGGCCTGAGCAACTAATGGGGCAACTTGTCCATTTAGGGTCTTGGTAAAACGGGAGAGGTTTTGGACCTCTCTTTCCAACGCGTTTTGCCTATCAGCTACATCATTTGTCACTTTGGCAAGTTGATCTAGTGCACACACACAGTTGACCCAGGGTTGACTTTCCAGACCAGGACAGCAACCATGATTGTTATGAGCTAGAGTATTAATTTCTTCACTTTTCTCTTCATCTTCAGATTCAGATGACAAATCCTCAGAGTTGGAGAGGCGCTGTCTTAAGTACTCAATTTCACCTTTTAAGGTGGCCACCTGATCAGTGAGGGAGGCAATACAAGGGTCAGGCATTGGATTGACTGAAGGGGGATTCTGCACAGAAGCTTGACACCAAGTAATAGCCTTGAGTTTGGCAATGGCCTCTCATACCTTGGCTTCAAAATCAGATGGGGTCTCAACAGGAGGAGCTGGAGGAGTCACCTCAATAGACGCTACCCTGTCATCCACATAATTTTGCACCTGGTATAGAGTGTTGCCTATTGCAGCCTTATCCAGACTGTATTTGTGCTGCAGATGGCAGCCCCAAGTATCAACATGAGCTCCTATCAATTCAAGTTGTGAGTTGACATGCTCCCTGAATTAATTAAGCTCACTAACCAGAGTCTCAAAGTCCTGACAATGGTTTAGCAGAAAGGCCTCAATTTGCTCACGCCACGCTGCCTGATGTTCATCCAATTTGCATAGCTAATCCTTTATGTATCCAGAGAAAAAGGAACAAAGGGAGTTCAGGGAGGCGGTTCAGTACTTCTGTGACGCCAATGAGTTGCGCTGGTTGTCAGAAATACAAGCAAAGAGACTGTGTGACCATTATTGATAGGCCATATTTTAAGCATGGTTATTCAAGACAGCTGTGGCTACAGCATCTAATAGTTGATTCTGGAATCCTAAGGCAAGTTGGTGGTGAACTAGGGCAGGTTGGATGAACTGGTTGACCACAATTCCAATAGTACCCATGGATTTCATCAATGCAGGGGGGAGACCAAAGTCCAAAAGGAAGGAGTACAGGTCTTCAGAAGCGTATCTGGGACAGAAGCCAGGGATAGAGTGCATTGCCACCGTGCCAGAATGGAGAAGGGATCAGGCAGCAGCACAAGCTTGTTCATAGTTGAGAGAGAAAGCTGGAAGGGGGGCCCACACGGGCCCGGGAGACAGAACCAATACCATAGGATTTGAGGGGGCATCAGTGATGTCTTCTTCTAGAGGGGGACTAGAAATTTTAGGTTGATTGGGTACTTTGGAAACAAAGGGAGAAGGACCAGAGAATGCGCGTGGGAACAGGGTAACTAAGGGGCTTTCAGCCCCTGTAGTGATCACCGTTTTGTTGTGTTTGGCTCCAGGGGACAACATCCTGGAGGACACGGCAGGAAATCTTTATAACAAAAGATTTGAGGTTTAAATCTAGCCTTGGGTTAGCCTTCAGGGCAAAATTAAGGCATGTACCTTAATTTCCTGGAAAACAAGATGTAAAAGTCCTTCTGGCAGAAAGGACAGGAAAAGCTTGAAGATTATAAAAACCAACACAAATGTGGATAAACTTGTCTTTATTAGGAGTAATGATTCTACTTTAAATAGTATACAAGGGACAGTGATCACTCATTAGGAAGACAGAGTGGCTGAGGGGGTCACGTTGGGATGAGGTCATACCAGGATCAATCACAGACAGGTACAATAATCCAGAGTAGATGGATATCAAACCAGACCCATTTGCAGAAGGCAAGGAATTTCAAAACTCAAGAGCAAACCCAGCCAAATCTACGCAACTATCAATATTTGAAGGTCATATTGAAATAGCATTAATTGCGCAATTTACGACACCTTCTTTTTTGAAGAGTAGCACACAGTGGAAGACATTATGTATCTTTCACAAGGGGGGTAGCTCTAGTTTGAATGCTACTTCACCCACTAAATTGGTGATCTTGTAGGGCCCACTCCTTTGGTGGGCTAACTTACGACAGGGGACTGTCAGAGGCATGTTTTGCAAATACAAATATACTTCATCCCCTATATTCAATGGTTTTCCAGGAATCCTTTTTTGTTGGCAAAAGCCTTGTAAGTTTGGACAGCTCTGGTCAGATTCTTAAGACAGGTTTCTTGGGTGTTGTGTATCTGTTCAATCCAGGTTTTCCCTGACGTATTTGTCTCTTTACTGCCAATGCTGGGGTCCCAAGATGGGTCAAAACCATAATTGGCTTTAAAGGGGGACATTCCAGTGGATGCATGATCTTTGCTGTTGTAGGCGTACTGTGCCATGGGTAGCATCTCAGCCCAGTTATTTTGGTTGGCGTTGCCGTAGCATCATAGGTACTGTTCAAGTATTTGATTCACTTATTCAGTCTGGCCGTTGGTCTGCAGATGATAGGATGTGGATACACAGCGATTTACTCCTAAGTCTTTCATAGCCTGAGTCCAATAGTTGGAGGTGAATTGGGGGCCTCTGTCAGTGATGATTTCTGCCAGGGTGCCGTGTTGGGTCAGGATGCGGTTGTGGAAGTGTCTAGCTGTCTCAGCAGCAGTGCAGTGGGTGGTAGTAGGGACAAAATAGGACATTTTAGTAAACCTATCTACTATGACTAAAATGTCATTGAACAAATTTGAAGGGGGCAGTTCCACAGTATAGTTATTTTAACAGATTTCCAAGGTCCTGTTGGTATGTCTAGTGGTCTTAGCAGGCCTTCAAGTTTAGATCTACGGGTTTTGGTCCTCCTGCATGTCTCACAGCCCTCAATGTAGGCAGCTACGTCTTTGTCCATTCAGGGCCAAGCATAATTCTTCTTGATTCCTTGGAGTGTCTTGAGTCTGCCAGGGTGACCGGTCATCTCCAAGTTGTGATAGTCTATGAGTACTTTGGTCCTTGCTTCACCTTCTGGTACATAGATCCAGTTGTGTAATAGCAGGGTGGTTCCTTTCTATGAGAATCCCTTCTTGTAGTGGCGGCTATCTGGGTCTGAGGTCAAGTTGGCAATGAGTTCCGCTGAATACTTGTCTAATTTCTGCGTCTCAATTGTGTCAGGCTTACAGGCCATGATCTTCATGTACATCATTTGGATGCCTAGGCTGGCGGGGTCAAGGAGTACACAGGTGTTGTGGTTCTTGGTCTCAGATGTGGAGGGAATCATGTCTGCTCTTCTGCTCAGTGCTTCAGGTACTATGTTGACTTTCCTGGGTTTATAGTCAATTGTCAGAGTGTAGTCAGCCAGTTCTAGAGCCCATCTGGCCTTTCTCTGGCTATGCTGTCTGGGTTTAAAGGAGTAAACCAATTTATTGTGGTCTGTCAGGACCTTTACTGGGTATTCAGCACCACATAAGTATTGGCGCCAATGTTTCAGGGTCTTCATTATTGCAAGCATCTCCTTATTGTAGATTGGGTAGTTTCCTTTGGCTGGCAGCATTTTATTGGAGTAATATGCTACAGGATGTAGCATACTACCCCTCCTTCCTGAAGAAGGACCTCACCCACCGCAAAGTTGAATGCATCAGTTTTCAGTACAAATGGTTAGGATGGATCCAGCATGGCCAGGACAGGGGCAGAGGTGAAGGAAAGCTTCAAGGCTTCAAAGGTGGTGGTAAATTATGGGGTCCAGACAAACAGGACCTTGTCAAAGCAAAGACAGGTTAGGGGTAGAGTAATTTGAGAATTTTTTTGGATGAAATCCCTGCAGTAATTTGCCAGGCCCAAAAAACTTCTCACTTCCTTTCTGCATTTGGGCACCAGCCAGGCAGTTAATGCTTCTACTTTGTCCTGTGCCATGGCAAACCCACCAGTTTTTACTACATATCCTAGGAATTTGTCCTCAGACTGAAAGAATTCACATTTTTTCAGCTTGGTGTGTAGGCCAGCCTGGGAGAGTTTCTCCAGTATTTGGTCAAGGTGTTGGAGGTGTTCTTCATGTGACTTGCTGTATATGAGGATGTTGTCCAAATATGCCACACATAATTGGTCAAGGTACTTGCCTAGGACAGAGTTGATCATCCTTTGGAAAGTACTGGGGGTGTTGCACAAGCCAAAAAGCATAACTAGGTATTCATACAACCCATATCTAGTTTTGAAGGCCCTCTTGCATTGTCTCTGTCTTTGATTTAGATCTGTTTGAAGGCGTCTCTTAGGTCAATCTTCAAATACACCTGGGCTCCTGTCAGTACGTTGCAGAGGTCATCAGCGTTGGGGATGGGTAGCAGTTCTTCACTGTAATGTTGTTCAGTTTCTGATAGTTTACACATGGGCACATTCTGCCATCTTTTTTTCCTACAAACAGCATGGGAGACAAGCAAGGGGCCTTTGACACTCGGATAAAACCCTTTTTGGTCATGTCCTATAGATAAGTCTTCAAGACTACCTGTTTGTGGTGATTACAGCTGTAGATGGGGCCGTGGTGTGGTTGGGTCCCGGGTAACAGGTCTATTGCGTGGTCATAGATTGAATAGCTGGGTAGTTTTGTGGCTGCTTTTTTTTGCTAAATACATGGTCCTATTTATGTAAGAGGTAGGTATTATCCTAACACTAGGCTCTATTTTTATGGTTAAGAGTTTGTTGGGCGGCGTTCTTCTGAGGCTCATACAGAAGGGAACAGTGACACAAGATTCAGGTTGTCCCAACGTAGCGGTTTATTCACAATAGTTCAGGATCAAGCTGTGTTTTTCAGACCAGGAGTTGCCCAGTATTAGGGGGTGGGGTAAACCTGGCAAGAGGATCAAGGGGGTTGGGTACACTTTCTGTCCAATTGTCAAGGGAAGTTCTTGTTTGCATCTGTATCCTGTGTCCAGAGAACTGTTTTCCATGATTACTTGTAAGCGGTGTTCTGAGGCTGTCAGGCCTAGTTCCTTGGCCAGGCTGTTGTCAATGAAGATTTTGTCAGCTCCTGTATCAATGAAGGCTTTAATTTGGCGCTTGATTTCCAATAGTTCCATGGTCACCTGGATGAATTTGTAAGATTGCGCAGAGGTGTTTATTTGTGCCAGGGATACAGGAGAGGTATTATTTTTGGGGCAAGCTCTGGTTAGATGCCCTGCCTCATGGCAGTAGAAACACAACCCATCTCAATAGTGACGTTGTAGTTCTTTGGGGGACATTCCTGGTCAACTTGGCAGTGCATTTCTGCTAACACAGGTGGGATACAGGTTCAGATCTTCCTGGTTTAAGCTCATTCCTTTGCATAGGGGCAGTAGTTCCTCCAGAATCAGTATGAGCAGATGGTGTTTCAACAGGTCTTTAATGGCTACATTAACTCCTTTTCTGAAGATAATGGTAGAAAATTCATCCTTGAGTTGGGTGCAAGTCTTCAGTTTAAGGAGCTCATCCACATAGTCTTGAATGGGCCGGTTCCCTTGTTGGATCTCCAACAGAGAGTTCAGCGCATAGTATCTGGTGTCTTGGTTGTCTCCAGTGGCCATCAATTCACTTTTAAATTGGGCTTAATCAAGGCAAAATTTGACATCTTTAGCAGTGGCCTTTCTGAACCAATCCAGTGTGTCTCCTGACAGCATGGCAGCCACCCCCAGGACTTTCTCAGTGTCACTGGGGTATGTGTTGGCGTTGGCTTGGAAGTGGAGACAGAGGACAGGCATGGCTCGGCAATCTTCTTCTAAGGTGAGTTTGCCCATCTGGGGCATGTCTGCTTTGGTTGTGGTCTGGGTCACTATCACATTTTGTACTTGTGACATGGCCATGTTCTGGGGTTCTGCCCCAAGTGCGGGGTCTTTCAATTTTTGGGCAGGTTGGTTCTTCATCCATGAGAATATCAGGGAGGTAAAGCCTTATGGGCGTAATAAGTGATTATCACAAAAAGGAGAATACAAGTTGCCCCAAGTGTTAACAACAACTTGGGGCCCATGTTACCATGTTTGTAAAAGATTGTCATAACGTCAGGAAGCAAGGCATAGGTAGATGAATTGGTTGGCTTGGGACAGAATACAGCCGGGTCAGAGGGTAATGCCTACCATAGGATGGGTGCTAACTTGATAATATAGGATACAGATCATCCAAGCAAAGACCAGGGCCCTGAATTGGGCACCATAGTGTCTACCATTACCATCAAAAAAATGTAGAGTACTCCAAACAGTTGGGTGGACGTAGTCTTGGCTGCAGTGGGGGTCTCTATTGGGCGGTCGGGTTCCAGGGTTAAGGGCGGAGTCATGGGAACAAAGTAGGCAGGCAGATAATTGTACTTGTCTTTGAACAATAAGGGCGGCACCTCAATTATCTTTCCTTCACGTCCTATGTATTTAGTTTCTCTAGTCCTTGCCAAGGCATCAGCAATGAGAATGGTCTCCAAGTTGTACTCTGCGTAGGCAGGGTTGGGCGGGTATTTGGTAAAATACACAGGTCCAAAGGGGGCTCCTGGGGGACAGTATAGTGCCTGGAGAAGGTTGGCAGGTTGGTCTCCAGAGGGGGCGGTTGCCTGATGGTCTACTTGGCCGGAGTTAAAATGGAAGATCACTAAGACTAGATAAGGTAAGATTTGTTCAAACCAAAGGTTCATAAAAATTTATTATCAAAAATGACAATATGGTCATCACCATACCGCCAGAGCTTTTATACCATGAGTTTTTGCTTCTTCAATTTTTTCAGGGTTCAGGTTTTCAGACAAGGCACTGGAAGGGCATGGATCTTGGCTTAGAGTCTTGAGGGCAGCAGATCCAGGTTGTGCCTGCTCTGGTGAATAGAAGTGATAATGCTTTGTTCCGCCACCACTGTTCACTACGTCACCTGAGTAGTTCAATTGTACTACTCATTCTGGACAGAAGACTGGCAGCTGCTGGTGGTCATTGGCAGAGTTAACAGTAGGTTTTGTTTTAACCTCCTTAAGGCAAGCTACAACCTCTGCATAGGCCCAGATCATTGGTGGAGCAAGGTTGGCATCAATCTGGTGACCATTTGGGGGATTGTCCTCGTGAGACTGGCGGGTCTCAGAGTAACTTGGGTTTTCAATTTAACAAGTGGGCGGGTTCCTGTCCACTTTGTGTGACTAAAGTAGTCTTTGGAGGGTCAGGGTTTGATTCCAGGGTCTCCAATGTTGATTTCAAACCTCCAGTATTGACGCTTGGCAGGTTGGCAGGTTTCTGTTCCCCCTGTTTGGGGTCATCTATATCTGGTGATCCAGGGCTTGACCCAACTAGCAGTTGGGTGGTTTCCTGTCTACTCTGGTCACATAAGGCTTTCCCTGAGACCTGGGGTTCAATTTCTAGGTTTTCAATAAAAGTATTGAAATGTCATTCATGACACACTAAGTGACTACTGAAAAAGTCAAAGCCATATGGGTTGGGGGTCAGTAACAGATCAGCTTCCTCCTTACCCACCTCAAAGGCTTAGGTGTAAACAGGTGCCTCCACGTTCTGAGCCTTGCCTCCATTGAAGCTGGCTTGGATGCTGTTGGCTTGGCTGCTGGCGCTGTCAAAGATATTGCTAGTAAAAACCATTGTAAAAAACCTAGGATAAAATCACTAAAAGTAAATTTTTTAAAAATTACTGATTTATTTTTATTATAATCTCAATTCCATATTTGGAAGGTTCTCAAAACCATTATACACAATTCAGGAGCCATGAAAATGGATAAAATGCCTCTGTTCCTAAATTGGATAGCTGTTGATTGGCTGTAAAACTGTTACTTTTCTATTTTAGGTTGCTCATACTACACATCTTGTGTGACTTCATTTTGTTTTGTGCTTATGGAATCTCACTTCTAGATTGCTCTAATTTTTTTTTCGTTTTAGTCCTTTTGTTGGTGCCTCATATGAATCCTGCTTGGATTATAATATACTCCGGAACAGCATCCATCCATCTAACTTGTTGCGTCAGTTCATTTTGTTTATGGTTTACATTACACAGCTTGATGTTTGATATAATTTTGTATAATGGGCTAGTGAATTTTTGTTTTTTATTTGACAATTCATTTATTAACCAAAAATAATTAAATTTTTTGAATCCTGAATCTCACGCAACTTGGATTTTGTTAAAATATGAAATCTTTTTGTTTAAATCTGAGGTATTTTTGGTTGTTGCCATAGCCTTTAAAACTACTGTAATATATTATATGGATATATATAGTAATTCACAGCTGTGAGTATGAACAATATTGTGAATCTAACCAGTCAGCCCATTTTGATCATTATTTCAGGAAACAATCCAACTTTTTAGACTCTGAGGTTCTTGAGTTTATTTTTAACTTGCCTAGCCTTGCGGCAAACTCCAGGATTAACTCATACATCATGGAACATCCTTCATGTCAACAATTTTATAATTTTTTTTAGCTTTATCTCTTATAATTTCAATTAAAAGCTCAAAATTAAAATCAAACATTGCTTTTATTATCAGTGTCAATGATTTAATCCAGAAAAAAATTCTTCAATATTCAAAATAAGAAAAATATTTTTGAGGATTGCCAACATTGAGGATACCAGCCTTGCAGCTGAGGCAAATCAATCCCAAATTTAATATCAATCCTTATTTGTAAAGTACCATGTTTTCTTTTACTGTTACCACAGTGATATATTTTTTGTGACTTTTTGATCTATCATCCCTTGGCTTTAGATTCCTCACCTGCCATTAAAGGGCTATTTAAAGTAATGAAATTCCAATAAAAGCCAAGCCTCCTCACATTTGAGCTTCTCTCTTTCTATTTTCAGGAAAAGCTAAAGGGTGACAGAAATTGCAGGATAATATGAAGAGATGTCTAAGTAATGAGAAATAAATACCCAAATCCACATAGAGCTGATAATTAACCATCAATGTGTCTTCAGATATTTTTTAATAAATTTTTCAAAAGGAACACTAGATGTAAGAGAGGAGGGCTAGACTAACAAAGCCTGGCTCCCATCCTGGTGGAAACATCCACCATGATGCCATCCAGTGCAGGACTGGGATGGCCACTCAAATAAGCCTCCTGTAAGAGGCAATCTGAGACAAGGGAGGGAAATATGTGTCCAACCCATAATCAAGGCACCAGCAAGCAACCTCATAGAACAATCCCAAGTGGGAGGGGAATCTGGAACCATAAGATAAAGTTGATGCGGGGAGGGGAGGGATGGATTTGGAACTGTCATAAGTTTGGTGCTGTGTGGGTCCACCTAAGGGGATTCATCAATACCTGGCTTTGGAAAGGGTGGGAGGTCTTTAGCATAAAGACCTACCCAAGACAATTTGACAAGTGTGTTAAGGATAATGGGGACCTGGGTCAAATGAAAGAGGGGATTTGAGAGTAGACAAGGATTAGAAACATAATTTTGTGTAGCCAAAGAAAGTATATTCCAAATAACTGTTGTTATGGTCCATAAAAACAGAAAGATGGGTACCATAGTCACCATAATTGCCTTATGTAAAGAAGACAACATTTTTGCAGAAGAAGCTTTAACAAAACCTCCAGGCAGACAGACTGTAAGCACTAGGATGCTTATAAGGGTTCAAACCAAGTTTGGATCCTCTCATATTAAATCTCAACAAAAAACACGGGCAGCTGGCCAGGCAGACAACATGGCAGGCAGACCAGAGGAAAGCAAGAGGAGTGACAACTGCAGGAGTCAGGACAATAATCCTTGTTATCTAATAAAACTACAAAATTATAAATAAATTTTCAAAATCAGGAGTTTTATTGGATAATTAGAATTGGTAAGCAAGGGACCTGATGGCCCTTACTTCCATTATATGCATAGGAGAGGTGATAGTACTGGGCGTTATAGGAGGAGTTTTTGAGAAGCAACAAAAGGGGGAACCAGTCAAAAGCAGCGGCCTAATCTATCCATGATCTGGGCCCAAGAAAATAGGGGCAGCAGGCCTGAGTGTCAAGAATGACCACCCAGTTGGCTAAGTGCATTCCAGGGACTCAGGCCAAGTATTATCCCCTAATGCCTGCATTTAAAGTCACTACTGGGATTGCCCTAGAACCATTTTCTTTGGGCTGAGAGATCCCCAGGCCAGAGGAATTTCTCAACTGGGATTCCACTAAATGTGGAATTTTATCCCCAAATTTCCAAGGCTGCAGGTTAGACAAACCCTGTGAAATGAGCCCTGCATTTTCCTGTTGTCCTGCCAATTGTTTCAAGGCAGGACAACACCAGGAAATAAAACTATCTAGAAAGATTAAAGTCTCCTCTGTAATTGGAGGGAACTCCAGGAAAGGGGAAGAAGTTCTGGCTATGAAAGCCAGCACAAAACACTTGTTCAAAGTGTGGGCTAGGTCTTTCAGGTTTTGGAGAGACTTTGCCTGCATGTGGCCCGCCTTTTTTGTTGGTCTGGAGAATATATACCTGTCCAGAGCTAACAACAGGCCTCAGAATTTTACAATAAGATTTAATAGGAATATTAAAGATAGCCAGAGTAAACCTAAGTAGATTGCCCAGGACAAGATTAGAGATTCTTCAGAATAAAACTATATACTTTGAGAGTTAACAATAGTCTCAGTTTCAATTTCCATAGTAAAGACTCTGACATTGGGAGGCATGGGAGTAACATTGGGCAGAATGGAAGAAGTAGAATTTAGGACATGTCCCCATCTTCCAGTTACAATACAATTTAAAATCAAATTGTAAGGAATATATTGGAGCAGGACAACTACTGAATGCATTGGGATGTGTTAAAAGAAACAGATAAGTTTTTAGTGTTGCAACTGAACTAATGAGAGTTCAGTATTTGATTGGGGAAGACAACAGTCCAATAGAAAGGACAAGGATGAATAGAATAAGACATAGTTTATTGAGGAATATAATAATCAATATACCATATAGGGAAGCCACAGATCCACAGGGGGTGGCACAGTGGCAGGTTTAATATAAGGGTTGAACTGTGGAATAGCTTGTGCAGGGATCATCAAGTCAAATTTGCAACACTCCTAATTAGGAGATAGTGCACGCAATTGACATCACCATCAGATTGATTAATGCCGTTAGATACATCCTGGGGCAACTCATTGAGCGCCCCTTGTGTATCATAAGATATGCTAGTAGGCAAGGAGGGAAACTTGGTTGCAACACCCCCTTGCCCCCTGTTTGTTGTCAGACACCAGGATCAGAGCCTGCAGAAGATCCAGGAAGGTCTACACAAACAACCTTTGTGTGGGGATGGCGCAGCAGGGGTGCAAGCAATTGTGGTGGAGCTTCTTGGTGTTCCCTTGGGCATCTTCAAGTTGATAGGTGTGGTTGTCATAGACCGCAGCTGTCTTGAAGGGCCCCAGATGGTTGGGCTCTAATTTAGCCAAATTGACATTAAGGGCATAGATGGGGTCATCTACAGCGTATCTGATCTCAAGGTGTTTTGTACCCCCTTTATCCTTTCTTGTTCAATGTTGCAGGCCTTGGCTTGCCATTGGCTCAGGGAGGAGGTAGTTAAAAGGGGAGGTTTATCAGAACCATGGTCCATAGCTTCCCTTGTTTCACCCCTGTCAAGCTGTTGGGTGTTTCAAAAGTCAAGGCTCTGGGGCTAAAACTGTACACTGGCTGATACTGGCTTGTAAGATAAGTAGAGCAGTGAGGAGATGTTCAGTCCAGGCAGTATTTGGGTGCTTCTGCAAAAGATTGGCAATTGGTTGTACCAGGGAGCCATTCAGGTGTTCTACATGTCTTCTGGCTTGGGGGTAGTATGTTGCTGTGACCACTTGTTGAAGGGTGTTCTTGGAGCAGTATGCTTTTTGTAACATTACCTGCAAATCTAGGCCCCCCATCAGTGATGAGACGCTTGGGGCGTCCAAAGCGCGCCACAATTTCCTTGCCAATGAAGCAAGTGATGGTGGTGACAGTATGATTAGTGGTTGCCCACTCTATGGGCCAACAAGTAAAGTAGTCAATAGCTATGACGAGGTACTTATTGCCCAGTTTTTCTTCAGGTAGAGGCCCCACAATGTTGAGGGCCCACTGTTCAAAGGGTTCCATAGCCTTGATAAGTAGAACCAACTTGGGAGGTGCAGATTTAGATGTGTTTTTTTCACACAATACATATGTCTCAAGGAGATCCAAGATGTCTTAGCTCATACAGGGACACCAAACCTTAAAATTCATGATTTTAAAGAGATTACACCCTCTGATATGGCTTAAGGTGTGGTGGTAGTGTAGTGTGACAGAATGATTGGATAGTAGAAAGCAGTCTCTCATGTGGGGAAGAATCATCACCCAATCCACATGGAGTTGATGATTAACTACCAACAAAGCTTCAGATACCACTTGGAAAAATTTTCAAAAGATACACCAGGATTAAATAAAAGATTAATCATAACCAAAAGAGTCCTAGATAAATTGCCTGGGAGAGAATCAAGGCGTCTTCAGCATAAAGATCAGGACATTGAGAAGAGGAAAGTGTCTTAGGTTCAGATACAGTGGGGAAAACTCCAAGATTCTGGGCATTTGGATTAACATTGGGAGGAGACAAGGAAAAAGTGCCAACAGCAGAACCCCATCTTCCGGTGATGATTCAACTGAGGATTGACTTATAGGGAATGTAGCACAGCAGGCCAACTACAGGATGCATGATAAAATAAAGTTAGACCAGGAGGATATTTGATTTTATATGAGTAAAAATTTTAGGGAGGACTCAACTCTTAAGAGTTGAACAGTGAAAATTTTCCCATATATGCCAAAATTTGACTAAGCAATACCACCTGGATCCTTGGCTCCTATTCCTTCTGCATTGTATAGAGAGTGCCTTGTCTAGCTTGCAAAGAACCCTTGCGTGACAAATTTCTGACAACCATTATGATAAATAAGGTTGTATTGAGTGACTCTCAGATTACGTCAAATTATCAGTGTCAACTTGGTAGGGGGAATTGACTTTGGCTGGCAAACTGGAGCAGCAGTAACCCATTTTTGATCAACTGTCTGATTTAAATCCAACAAATCAGTTAATCTGGTTAACAGATTTCCCATTTTCTGAGCTTTACAACTCAGGAAGCTAATTCCTGGCATTATAGAACCTACCATGACATATAGTATGGTATCCCCTTACTGTGTGGTGGGAATATAAGGCGTCTTTTCACCTGTCTCTGCCCAGCAGCAGACATTAACAGCTTAAGTGGTGAACTGAATTTTTTTGTACTTCAGCTTGGAAATAGTCATGGAGTTGAGGCCTTTGTAACAAGTGGCTTCAGGACGTAGATAGAGTGTGGGTCAGTCCGGGTCTAAGCTGTTGTTTCCTGTGATGGACACTATGTATAGCCTGGAGAGGGTGTTGGCTGTCACATGTTTCTTCCCAGGTTTTTATTCAATGCACAATTGGTAGGGGGAAAGGTGCTTGGCCCATCCTTCTTGACGTCAAGTTAAGTGCAAATGAGTGTTGAAGTACTGGAGCAATTTGTGATCTGGTAGGATGCAGGGTAGAAAGGTGATGCCCTTCAGGTAACAGCACCATTTCTTGACGCAGTTCACAATTGCTGATAAATCTTTGTTGTGTATGGGGTAGTATTGCTCTGAATTGGTAAGCTTCCTGGATTTGTAGGCTACAGGGAGAAAGACACCTTTGTCATTTTCCACCCTTAGAACACCCCCTACGGCTCTTTCAGAGGCATCAGTCTAAAGTTTGTACTGACAGTTCCAATTGAAAAAAAGCAGTACAGGTGCAGTTGTGAGCTTCTGCTTCAACGTCTCAAAGGCTTGGTCTCTGGAAGGTGTTCAGTGAAAGCGCTGTTTGGTGTTTAGGAGATTGGTGAGCGGTGAATCAGTTCTCCACAATTGGGGATAAACTTACTTAAATAGGCAACCATGCCCAAGAACGTACACACCTGGCCTACATTGGTAGGGCGTGGCATGCTTGTGATTGTCTTAATCTTGGAAGGGTCAGCTTTATCCCTTGAGCAGAGATGATGTGCCCAAGTAACAAGAGATCTGAATGAAGGAATTCAAATTTGGAAGGCTTGATCTTTAACTGGTTTTTACAAAGGGTGTCAAGGACAGCACAAAGGTGTTGGAGATGTGTGGTCTGATCTTGACTGAAGACAATAATTTTGTCAAGGTACACAATAACACACTTTTCAACTAGATCTTTAAAGGCTTTGTCATTTAACATGGCAAAGGTAGAGGGAGTGTTGGTCATTATAAAGTTCATGACACAACACTCAAAAAATCTTTAGTGTGTGCAGAAGGAAGTTTTTGCCTCATTCCCTGGCGCAATGCAGACCTAGTTGTATCCCTTGGTGAGATAAATCTTACTGAAGACCTTAGCACCTGCAAGTGTGTCAAACAGGCTGTCAATTAGTGGTAAGGGATATTTTTTCTTGACTGCCACTTGTTTAGAGTGCAGTAGTTGGTTACCAATTGAAGGGACCCATTCTTCTTAGCTACTAAGAAGACTGCAGCCCTATATGACAAGAGAGAGGGGCAGATGAAGCCCTTATTGAGAGCGTCTATGAGGTGTTGACAGAGAGTCTTGTCTTCCTTGGGAGTCAAACAGTAAAGAGGGAATGCCTTGAAAAGTGACCCTTGCAACTGAACAGCATGCTGTATTTCTCTTGGAGGAGGCAACTGGTCTAAGGTTTGACTAAAGACGTCCTTGTACTCCTTGAGGAGTGCTACAAGTGTTGGTGAGGGTGTGGTGGTCAAGGGAGGAACTGCAGTGGATTTGGAGCGGATGACTTTGACTGAACACTGGTTGAAGTCCAGCCCCATTTGAAATTGTATGTACCAGTCTCTGTGAGCCTGACAAACATGGTGTTGTGGAGAAGTTGACTCATCTTGACAGGATAAATCTGAAATCCCACCCCATTTCTGTTGAGTGCAATCACAGAGGTATCTACTCAATGTATGGACGGTTGTGTTGGAGCCAGTCAAGGCCAGAAATAACGTTGTGGATGAGCCCTGTCATGATTGGCCCAGAGAGCTTAACCTGGAAGTTCCCCATTCTTACAGAGAAGGGTACCATCTCATGCGTGATGTCAGGTACCCACCCACTAGGAAGCAATATTCTTAGGTAGTGAATGATGGCATAATGATTTAATCCAGTTATCAAGGATTCTACGGGCAAGGACACCATTCCAAGATGAAATAGCTCTCTAATTAAATGATACCTGCCTAACAACAGGGTGAAGTGTCCTAGGAAGAAGTATGTCTTCAAGTAACACAAGAGGAGGGCAGAAGCCAAAGGTCGGAATACTTGGGGTTTGGGAGTCTGGTAGGTGAATTGGTAGTCCTTGGTTTCTTCTCTGTGAGGTGGGTTATGTGACAAGGGGGTAGCGGTATACCATACTCCTGGTATCACCTGGCGCCAGGAGCTGTCTAAAAATTGTGCCTTGGGAGAGGTACCAGAATCTGCTCTTGAACCTATTGAAATGCTGGCCAGTACAGTTGGCAACAAGGCCATCCAGTACACCCATTTATACCCAAGAGACTCCATAAAAAGAGTCTTGGGTAATTTCATAGTTTAGGATCTAGAGGGATTTCATATCAAGCTAATAAATAGGCAAATGATTAACTTGGGTGAATGTAGACTTTATTGATTGAACAAGTAGTAGAATGTAGCTCAACAACTTTATATAGAATGGTAGCTTAAAAATAACTTGGAGACAGTGTAAATGAGATAAAAAAGTTTGGGGATGGATCTAGGAAATCTGGGGATAAAACTGGGGAATTTGGAGAACCTGGAACCCACACTAAGACTTTTTGCAAATGAACTTAGCTTATGAGGAACCTCAATGATAAAATGGTCATTCTTAGCTTAAATTATATATCTTAGCATCAAGAACCAGCAATGTGGAAGTTCCAGTGTTCCCCAGCTGATTGCTGGAGATTAGAGGAGAGGCAGATAGCAAAACAAGAGTTTTAAAAACTAGAATTTATGTTAACAGAGTTAACCACCTTTAAAACGTCACTATTAATGGTCTGGAGCTGTTTCAAAGTGGAATTGGCATTAAATGACTGGCTGCAGTCTTTTTTTGAAGGTAACTATTAGTCAATGAGAAAATTATCACTAAAATTATCATCTAGGTGAACAATTAAGCTCAGAGATGTCTTGGGCTTGATCCTGGTCCCTGAATTAAAACAATTATTAAACTCATCCAAATTAATTTTAAAAGGCAAATTAGAAAAATTGCTACTAACTAATTTAGATTTCCCAATATTTCTAAATAACCCTGGCATGGTATCCCCTTTTTGGTTGGCTTTTCCTGAGCATTGTTGACAGAAATTTCATCAAGAAGATTCCTGACACGTGATGACCACCCTACAGGAGTCAGCTACGCACACTGCTTTGAATCAACAAAGGTACTTGATCTAGTTTTTGGGAATCTGAAAATTCCTGTTTGACCATGGTGTGATTGACCCCAGCGTCTACCAAAAGTTTGTGGGTGTTCCCACGGAAATGGAAGGGGCAGGCCAAGCAGGGTATTTTATTGGAATAATGACTGGCTTAGAGGATGGAGTTGTCACTATGGACTTGGAACATGTCTAAGGACTCAAAATTGTGCACATTATAATCACAGCGGTTTTTGGTAAGGAGAGATTGGGAGTGTGGGTCAAGCAGGGCTGCAGAACCTATCATATCTAAAGTCCCCGGGATTTTCCTGGGTCCCCAATATGAGCTAGCTGAAGCTTCCCCATGCAAGGGCGCTTAGCTTCATTTTCCTGCTGACAAGATTGGCAGCAGCCCACTTGGTTGTGGGTGCTGCTAGGTGTGGGACAAGATTGAGGAGGTGCATTATTGGATCTGCAAAGCCCCATAAAAGCTTGATTATTGGCCTCCACAATGGCTTTGTAACAGTCATAGACAGAGGTGCAACACCCTACAGGGACATACTTGAAAATGTGGGGCTTAAGCCCATTGACAATAAGAGTGAGCAAAATGGCGTTCTAATTGGTGACAGCCTCTGGGGCGGCGGCAAGAGCCTTTTGCAAAGCCACAAGATATTTAGGAGTAGATCCTGTTTTCTTGATAGCCAGGGGGGTTCCCACTAGAATGGGTGAAAAGGTTTCTCTGTAACAGGATCTGGCAGCATCCCTAAATGTCAATCAGGTGACTTCCTATTCTTGGCTTGCCCAGTTGGTAAAACAGACTGCAGCAGGCCCTGTAAGGCGCCCCAATGCGGTGGCAACCCACATAGGTTCAGGCATTTGAAAGATAAAGAGGCAGATTTCCATGGAATAGAGCCAGCTAACAATTTCAACTCCTTCCACGCCACCCACAAAGGCTCAAGCTGGAGATTTAACATGTGTTTGGGGAGATCCAATTGAGGTGGTGTGACACTTGTGTTGCGCTGCTTTAGGCAGAGGCAATTGTAAACGCTTGTAAGTACCAACTGGCCCTGGTAGATAATGTATCCTTTGGGGATGTCCCCCTTGGGGATCAGAAGGAAGGTCTCTTGGTGGGGAGTAGCCATACAGCCTGTACTCTGTCCTTTCTTTGGGGGAATTTTTTCTTAGATAGGTTGTGAACCTACCACTGCTACCACAGTTGCAACTGAACCAATGAGAGTTCATTATTTGATTGGGGAAGACTGCAGTCCAATAGAAATAACAAGAATGAATAGCATAAGATATAGTTTATTGAGGAATATCATAATCAATATACCATATAGGGAAAGCCACTGGGCCATAAGGGGGTGGCAATGTGGCATGTTCCATGTAAGGATTGGACTGTGAAATAACTTGTGCAGGGATCAGAAAGTTGAATTGGCAACACTCCTAATTAAGAGATAGTTCTTGCAATTTGACATCACCATCAGGTAGGACACACCATTTTGAAAACACCATCTCAAAAAACGCCATCTCAAATTTAATTCAAGACAGCGTTTTTTGCGTTAGTGATTTTTAATCACAAAAAAATAAAATAAACAATAAAATAGTTAAAATTTACATATACCTTTATAATGCAGCATCTCAAATTTACGGCATTTTTGATTCTGTCACTTTGAGTCAGATTAATTAAATCTTATTTTGCTAACTTTATTTACATATGAAATCACTTAGTGTGGGGCGTATTTACACCATCTTGACTTTACGTCATTTTGAATTACACCATTTATCTAGAACTAAAATAAGCTTATACCCAAACTAAAATAAAGCCTGTGGTATAGTGCCAGAAGATGTTCCTATAGTGTTAATCTAAGACACTTATAATAAGAACAACCTAAATAGACGCCACTATGATAGTCCTTCTAGTGATTGTCATTGCTGGGTAAAAAAACTGGTTTTTTTATATGTAATTTATAACTTTATTATACATGGATACATTGATAAGGGTTCTCTTAATAAAATATTTTAATAGTGATTTTAATATGGAAGGGGGTGATTACGCCATTTTGATTTATGTCACTTTGAATTCCACCAAGTTTCATATCACCCAATTGATTCAAGGCTCACAATGAATAGGGGAAAATAAGGGGAAATTACCTATGATGCAAGGCTACGCTATATTGATTCCCCCACCGCAATTCTTGCTTTCCACTTTTCAAAAGTACACATTCACATCAAGAATCATTATAATAAAAAAATGTAAGAAAAAATATGAAACTTTGCAAATATATATTTTTTTATCTCCTCTAAACAACTGGATACTTTTTAACACCAGTTGTATAAGCTAGTTTTTGAGAAATTCAAGTTTTAATCTTTGGCCTGGTTGAGGTAGCTCCATTGTAGATTTGTTAATTTAATATAAAAATGGTCAAAAACACTATGTTTTTGAGCTACAGCACCTCAATTACGTCACTTCAAAAACGCCATTTTGAGAGCAAGTTTTCAGTCAAAACTCAAAGTTTTGCATACTTGCGTTACTAATAAAAAAATTATTTTTACAAAAAAAAACATTGAAATTTTGATAGTATATATTTTTTAATCTCCTCTACAATTCTATGTAAAAAAATTGATACTTTTATATTAAAAACATTCTCATTTTTCTCTTTTAAAACAACCCCCAAATTGCTCATATTTTGATACTAATTCACTTTTAGATGCCTCCAAAGTCAACTGCCAAAGCTGCGCCTAAGGCCTCCAAGGCCTCCAAGTCCAAAATCACTCCGCCCAAGGCCAAAAAGGCCAAGACAACCCCAAAGAAGCAGCCTTCTAAGGACAAAGCTCCCCCCCAAGATCCCAACTTTGTCACCTGAACAAGAGGAAACATTCCTACCCCTCCCCATTCTCCATTTGTTTACTCCCCCTCTGATCCTCAAGAGAAGTTGTTTAACTTCAATTGCCATTCTGACCCCACTTCAGAGTCTGAGGATGAAGAGGAGCAGGAGCCTGATCCTGGTGCTCCTGCAGATGAGCCAATTGAGCTCTGGGATCTTAACTCAATCCACAATGTATGCAACCAAAATGGCACCTTTGCAGTGCCAACAATGTACCCTATCAGCTATCCAATTATTACAAAGAAAGGGGGTGTTGGTTTTGTCTACAAGGGCTACAGATTCAGGTGTAATGATAAGAAGAAGCCCATATGCCAACATCACTTCAAATGTGATAATGTTGGCTGCCCAGCAAGGCTCACAACTTATAGGTTTACCAGATTTAAGGCCCTTACTATTAACCATGACTGCGCCAAGCCTTTTGACCCTCTATATCAACTTATCTGCTGGTTTCTTCTCCAGATGATCCCAACCACAAAGGATCAAACTGCAAATGAGGTTGTTAACAATGCACTCCTCAATTTAAATGATACCCAACTAGCAACTGTTGGTGGCGCCTCAAAACTACAGAGATATTTTACTGACCAAAGATATGCTCTGAGCACTGAAGGCGTCAGTGTAAGCTCCATTGATCAATTGATCATTACTGAGGAGCAAAAACTATCTTGCCACAAAGAGAGATTCCTCCTCCATGATGATGGTCAACATGCCCCAGAGCATATCATCTGCTTTGTAACAAGCCAGAATCTGCGCAACCTCCTCAAGTGCAAGACCTGGCTTGCAGATGGCACTTTCTCCACCTGCTCAAAGCTCTTTAGCCAGCTTTGGAATATCCATGGGCAGGTTGGAAATCTGGTTCTTCCCCTAGTCTTTTTTCCCCTCCCAAATAAGAATCAGGAAACCTATGTCTGGGCACTCACAATTTTAAAGGCCAAACTGGATGAAATCCTTCCAACAATTGAAGAGGAGCCCAAGGAGACTAGAGGGCGCAAGAAGATATCCATCTCCCAAGAATAAATACGCTCCCACCCCAACCAAGAAAAAGCCTGAAAGCCTTCCCTACCACAAGTATCTGGTAGTGGATTTTGAACAGGCTCAGGCAAATGCCTTTATTTGTGTCTTTAAGAGCTCCCCTCAGGGATGCTACTTTCACTTCAGGCAGGAACTCTGCTGCTGTCTCCAAAAGTTCTCCAACCTCCATGAGCTGGTCTACACTGAAGGCACCAAAGAAGCAAAGGACGTTTTTAATTGCTTTGCTGCCCTTGCTCTGGTTAGAAAGAAGGAGACAAATGCCTTTTATGATGCCCTCCTCTACCATCCCTATATCCAGGCCAACCAGGCAGCCTTTGCGCCCTTTATTGAGTATTTTGAGACTCAATGGGTTGGCATCTTCCAAGGGGCACACCACATTAGAAAAGGAGGTGACTCAATCACCTGGAACTGATATAAGCAAGTAAAAGACAGGTTAATCAAGACCACCTCTTCCCTTGAAGGGTGGCATAGCCAGTTTGCCACAAGGGTTAGGGTTCATAGGCCCAAATTCAATAAGATCATGGTCCATCTCAAAACCAACTAGCCATCTCTGCCTGCCTCTTAAAGACTGGCATGAAGACCAAGGGTGATCTCCCCAAGATTACCAAAGCAGTGAAAAAGTACACTGAAATTAGCAAGGTGGTCCTTGCCTACTATCCCAAGGATAGAAAGCTTGAGCATCTCCAAGCTATCTCAGTTGCTCTTTCTACCAATGTTTGAGACTATTTGCAGTAAACTATTATTTATCTTCTCTCTATTTCCTTTGATTTTATTATTTTTGACTTTTCTTTAGTATTTGATACAGTTATTTGCTTATTTTAAAGTATAGTTTGTAGTTAAAATAGATGAAAATAGTTGTTTTTGGGATTATTTTAACTTTTGGTCTTTACACAACTATATTGCTACTAAATGACTCCATTTTTTATTGCAGATTTGAAATTCTGAGGCTTTTTTAAGCTTAGAAATGTTTTTTTTTGAATTTTGTTTTTTAGGAATTTTTTGGGTAATTTTTGGAGTTAAAAAAATCTAAAATTCTAAAACTGTTTTTTCTCAGTCAAAATGCCGTAAATCAAAATGGCGTTTTTACTAATAAATTGAGATAGCAGAAATTTGAGATGGCGTTTTTTGAGATGGAGTTTTTGAAATGGTGTGTCCTACCCATCATCAGATTGATCCATGTCGTTAGATACGTCTGGGGTGACTCATTGAGCGCCACTTGTGTATTGTAAGATACATTAGCAGGCAAGGAGGGAAGATTGATTGCAACATTAGTTTTATTGAGAATTTAGGAGTACTAAACTCTTAAGAGTTGAAAAATGGGAAATTTTCAATATGTACCAAATTTATTGACTCAGCAATACCACCTGAATCTATGGCTCCTAGCCTGTCTCATTATTGCAGTGTATAACTAGTCTAGGAAGCAAAAGACTCTTGAATGATTTTTTTTGATGATCTTTCTGATAAACAAGGTTATATTAGGTGACACTCATATTGCCTCTATTTATCAGTGTCAGTTTTGTACAGATGATTAGATCCTGCTGATTAACTGAGGCTGCTGTAACCCACTTTTGATTGTCAGTTTAATTTAAGTGATTTAATTCTGTTAACTTTATCAAAGGTTTCCCATATTTTCTTGCCTTCCAACTGGAACAATTTTTTCTGGTATTATGGAAACTACCATGACATAAAAAGGCATATATTTTTCTACTTTTTCCAAAGGGACTAATGTAAATTTCATTTACTGCTCTTTATCTAACAATAATAACAGATGTATGTCTACAGCAATCAACAACTCAAAGTGATTTATCACTCCTCTGCCAAAAAAGCCAACACTGCTATGATGGTGAAGCCACTCTGAAAACTAGAAGTGGTAAAGGAGTGTGAGATACAGTACTAAAGAATAAGAGAATTTAAAGCAAGTAAAAATATCAACATTAAAATTCAGAGATGACAGGCTCCAAGAAAATGGTGGTGGTAGTTTATCCTAAAAACACAACAAAAACAATAAACCTTTTAAAGATTGACAATGAGAAAAAGAAGATTTAGGATTTTTTTGAAAATTGGCTCAATTATTTTCCAATATTAGGCTTGATTTTTTCATAAAACAGTATTATGAAAGTATTCAGTGAAAAACTAGCACCACATAACACCAGTATCCTGATCAGAAATCAGAAAGGCAATAGTTCTATCTTTATAAGCTTCTGAAATTTGCTGAATTAAAAGTTAGAGATCCAAGTACTGTTTGGTTTTTATGTAACTATAAGAAAAAATAGAAAACAGAAGTGTGTCAGCTTGGAATTGAGGCTTATCAGGAGTCAGTAAATGTATGGAGAAATAAAGCCCATGTCAAGATTAGCACCAATAATAATCTGATACACTGAAAGCAATAAGAAGTTAGTTTTTTAAGAAAGATAATCTGGGGAAATATAAATCAATATAGAAAACCAAAAATGAAGGGCAGGCAAGTGTAAAAAATCCTTGAATTATGGGAGAGTGTAACTATCAAGTGAGGGTCATCTGGATATGAGGCCAACACCCAGTTTACCACAGGGACCGGTGCCTTAGGTGAAGCTTCATAATTTTTAAGGGGACATAATAAAGCTTTATTAAAGAAAATAGAATCATCAGGAAAAAAGTTTCCCGGAGGGGAGGTGACTAATGAGCTTCACTTTGGGAATTAATTGAAGCTGATTGCTTAGGAGAAAGCTTTTTATCTCTTTGACCAACACTTGACCAGAAATTTGCATGACCCCAATATTTCATCAATTCAGGCACCTCACCATTTGATCATCAAGTATCAGAGGGTAGCAATATCTCATTTGCACAAGTAAATAATTAATAAGGAGAAATTCAGAAAGCCCCAATTTGTTTTTCTCACGCATGCAAGACTTCAAACTATTTCAACCACAGCTGAAGTTGTATCAAAGCCCGGAATTAACTATCATCAATAAACAATGTTCAACAATGATAAAATTTACAGCTAGGATTAAAACAATAGCTTTTATTGATAAGCCAGAACAGGAAAATATTGAAGTGCTTTAAATAATAAAAATGCAAGAGCTTTTATACTCAATTCTATGAAAATGAGTTGTTAAAGAAGTTATTTTAAGAAAGATTAAATCAAAAATTTGAATCAGAAATATACTATCAAGTGTAGAATACTGAAAACTAGAATTAAAGGCTTTTGGAGACATCATTTTGGATTGAAATGACCCAGTGTTTTCAAAATCTAGGCAGTCAAAGATAGAAAATGAGAAACAAAAAATGAAAACAGGAGTCTTATCATAAATATCAACAAAATAGAAAATATCAGTTTAGACTTAAATTCTCAGTCCTGACATTGACCTTTGGAGTGCACTGGGTGTTGAAATAGGACTGAGAGATAATAGCATAGGCACCCAGTATTATATTTTATGATCTTTTTCAGACCTTCTTCCTCTTTAAAATGTGATAGAATTTTGAAACTTCTTCCTTTTCATCATCCCCATTAGTTACATAAGGATTATATCTAGTGTCAAGGATAACTTAACACTTCCTGTGAATGATTTCACTATATGCCTTTTTGTGGTATTTGAGTGAGTATACTAGAGAAACACACTCAAATGCTTTAACTAATTGCATTTATGGATGTGGTACATTAGTTTTAAAAGCTATGGCAACAACCAAAAATACCTCAGATTTAAACAAAATGATTTCAGATTTAAACGGAATCCAAGTCACGCAAGATTCAGGATTCAATTAATTTATAAAATTTCAGTTAATAAATGAACTGTCAAACAAAAAATAAAATTTCACTAGCCCATTATACAAAATTATATCAAACATCAAGCGGTGTAGTTCAAACCACAAACAAAATGAACTGACACAACAAGTGAAATGGATGGATGCTGTTCCAGAGTATATTATAATCCAATCAGGATTCATATGAGGCACCAACAGAAGAACTAAAATGAAACAAAACTTGAGCAATCTAGAAGCAAGATTACACAAGCACAAAACAAAATGAACTCACACAAGATGTGTAGTATGAGCAGCCTAAAATATAAAAATAACAGTTTAACAGCCAATCAACAGCTTTCCAATTTAGGAACATAGGCATTTTATCCATTTTCATGGCTCCAGATTTGTATGAAAAGGTTTTGAGAACCTTCCAAATATGGACTCAAGATACCAATAAAAATAAATCATTAAATTTTAAAATTTCTACTTTTAGTGATTTTATCCTAGGTTTTTTTACAATGGTTTTTACAAGAAATATCTTTGACAGGACCAGCAGCCAAGCCAGCAGCAGTCAAGCCAGCTTCAATGGAGACAAGGCTCAGAACATGGAGGCACCTGTTTATACCCAAGCCTTTGAGGTGGGTAACAAGGAAGCTGACCTGTACCTGACTACCGATCCCTATGGCTTTGACTTGTTTGAGAGTCACTTAGTATCTAGCTCTGCCCCTTCTCCCGTACCCACCCCTGCACAAGCTGCCCACCAACCAACCAATCAGGATAGCAACCTTGATTTGGAACAACTTCCTGTCACCAGCCAACCTGCCCCCTTACAGCCAATCAGGCTTCAGCTCCCCTGGCCCAGCGCCCCAAGCAATGAATCATCACTGCCCAAATTCTTCAGGAAATTGTGGCACTGAATCTACAGGGTCTGTCCTGGGAACAGATTGCCGCCCAGTTGCAATTTACCTGAGCTACTGTCATGCGGAAATTCAACAACCTGATGAATAAGGGGAATCTGATCAGGACAGCCAAGAAGCCCAAGAAGGCCCCCAAGTCACAAATATCTGAGGCATACCCAATCATGCTTGACCTCCTCCAGAGGGATCCCAAGATTCCATTGACCCAGGTCTGGAAGCAATTTGCGCACCATAACATATGGGTGTCTGAGCGCATAGTGCAGCTCTGGATGTATGGGAAGGTGGCACCCATACAGGTTCTTACCAATTTTTTCTGGCAACCAATGGGATGGCGCTGAGCATTCCCCGCATGACACTGCCATTGAATCAACCCTGATCCAATGCCTGACTAGTCTAACTGATGATGTCATGTTCATCTCCTATTACAAGCTATCAATAGATTTTGATGATTTTGGTGAGCAAGGGAAAGCCACCACCAAGAATAGAAGGAAGAAGGTCAAGAAGGGGACGTTCATTGGTGCATTTCTGGCTGTTTCAGACAAGGGTTTTCTCTACTATCAGACAAACCCAGTTTTTATCAATGGCTACTCATACAGCCACATCCTCGGCAGATTACTCAACTCCTGGGATGGCTTGAATTCCAAGTACCAGGTTTTCTTGAGCCACCAGATGGAGGGTAGCTCCACTGCCCTTGAGGCTATCCAGGGACATTGGCACCAGACCTCAGTCTACCCCGCCAGCCATGCAGTTGTCCATCTGGCTGATGTTGTCTTCTTCAACATGGGGTCCACATTACAGGAGCGCCACCCTCAGGCTTTCAACAACATTTATCTTGGAGTCCTTGACCACAATTTTCTCTTTGGCTGCAAGATGGTGGCTGACTTGTTTGCGCAAATGGTTTTCCATGTGAACATGGGCAACCAATCATGTAAGGATAAGCGCCTTCCACCTCAGGTCACTGCCATCTATCATCCCATCCAGCCAATGACTAATGAGGAATACAACAAGTGTTATATGACAGCCATCACGCAAAATCCTCCTGCCTCTACCCCTGCCACCAACACCCTTCACCTGCAAGACAAACCCACCTAATCCCAGACCCCCCAGGCCAGCACCACCTCTATGTCTTCCTTCCTGCGCTATTCTGCCTCCTAGGCATCACTCTCCCCTGCCCCAATAAACACCTGTCACCAAACATTTTCTATTTATATTATCTTTTTTTGAATTTTAATTGTTCATGTTCTCTTTGTTTATAGTTAGTTTTATTCTTTATGTTCAGCTTATTTCTATAAAATCATATATTTACTATGTTGTGTATCTAGATCAAAAACACAGTTATTTTTAGCACTTAAACATAGCCCCTTGTGAGAATATTAACAACAATCAGGTGATCATTTAAATTTGAATTAAAAAATTATAGTGTTAACTGTTTTTAGATAAAGTTGTTACAGATCCGAATTCAAAACCTTAATGATAAACTTTAAGCCAATCAGGAGCCAAGTGATAAAGTAATTGTTGTGACATAAAGAGTTATTCTTTAATTCTTTGATGCATGTGCGCTAATTAACATGATTGGCTGGCTGTTTTGCCATTGTACGCCATTGCCGCTGTGGCAAGTTGTTGATAGACTAGTGCTAACCCAGTGGCTGATTGGGCACTAGTCCATCAACAACTTGCCACAGCAGCAATGGCGTACAATGGCAAAACAGCCAGCCAATCATATTAATTAGTGCACATGCAAAAAATTATTGAATGACCCTTTATGTCTCAAAAAATCACTTTATCACTTGGCTCCTGATTGGCTTAAAGTTTATCATTAAGGTTTTGAATTTGGATTAGTAACAACTTTATCTAAAATTAATTAACCTATCATTTTTTAATTCAAATTTAGCTGATCACCCAAGTTGTTGCTATATTTTCACAAGGGGCTATGTCAAGCGCCAAAAATAATATGGTTGTGAGAGAGGGGGGCTAAACTAACTAAGTTTGGCTCCCATCCTGGCAAAACAAACCACCAGGATGCCGTCCAGTGGAGAACTGGAACAGCCGCTTGAAGGGGTGACCACAGGGAGGACACAGGGAAAACTGAGGGAAATAGGCATTCAGTGCCATCAGCATCAAACCAGTGAGCAGCCAGGGGGTACAGGCGGAAGGGGACATCACGGAGGCGCGCAAAGGTACCAAGTTGCTCTTTTCTAAGACAGGCGGGACAGACATTGGTACCATCTTGTCCCCAGGAGCAGGAGAAGCATAGTCATCATCATCCAGATCCAGATCATCACATGTCAGACTTTTCACCACGGCCTCCCCGGAATAAAGGAGACTACCAGGAAAACTCAGGAGGCTGGAGGGGCCCTCACTTGCAAGCTGCACAGAAGAGGAGATTTTAGACCACAGGTCTGGTGAGGTAGACCATAGGAGGAGCAAGAAAGGAGCCAAAGAAAATGAAAACAAATCTTATAACTGGGAGTATCATATTCAGATTCTCCATAAAATTTGGGGAGGAATGTTGGGATTTTTTGATTACAAGCAGTCAAAGGAAAACCAAACAAGGCAGCCACAAGCAAGAAGGCAAGAGAAGCAACAACGTAGGCTTGGAGAGCTTGGCGGCGCGCTTGGGTATCTTTGAAGTAATCAGGGACAAGAGTGGGTTTGAAATTGAAGTGTTTAAAAGAAAAATCAGAAATAAAGTAGATTTTTATATTGATTTTTACTAAAAAACTTAGGTTTGAGCGTAAATATTCAAAACAAAAGCAAAAACCAAAACTGCTATGCGCTGGGGTCAGTTTAAAGGGTTCCAGAAGAGGGACTGGGTTCAAAACTGGAAGTTTAAAGGTAAGTATCAAGGCAAAGACTAACACTTTAGTTCTAGAAGATGGGGGACTCAAACAGAAGTCCAACCAAACAACAAATTTTAAAATATAGTGTGACAAAACTCCAAACTTTTAATGAATTGAAAATTGGCAAGCAGGGGACTCAAAGTCCCCTGGCCTTGTTAAAAGGGATGTGTTTGGTAGATGTTGGTCACATTGCCTCCAATGTAGCATCTGATTGGTCATGGGAGAAATTTTGCTGGCCAGGGCCAGGGGGACTGGAGGGTTTCACTGTAATTTCTGTGACCCCCCCTGATTGGCTGGAAGGCAATGCAAGTAATTCAGATCTAGTTGACTTGGTAGTTGCTGATGTGGCCCCATTTGATTGGGCGTTCCTGATTGTTTTTAAAAGCGGACAATACCAAGCTAATAAATAGTCCAAATTAACTAGCGTTTCTTCCCAAGCCAGAGGAACTAAAGCCAGGGGTCCTGCGGGGTATGCCAACACAAATCTTTCATCCACTGTGTGAGCTAAATCATTGAGTGAATTTAGTGGTTTTGCTGGACTTTGTGCAGTCTTTTTTGTGCAACAGGGAAATACAGTCCTATCCAAAGCCAAAGGGGGTAGTGAATTTACATTATCCTTTTTTTTCCTGAGGCTGGATTCCTCCCTGGGGTAGCATGGCCACCGAGAAGTTCTTGTGGGCTTTAGGAATCTTGAGTGCTAGAAGTGACTTAGTAGGCCCAAGAGCTGTGGGGTTATTCCTGTGAAACTCTTGCACCAGGTCCCAACAGTTACCGCAGTCCAAAGAGCTTACCCAACTGTTATCATAGGAGGGATATCCTTTCCAGGATACACAATATTATAGGGACTCGCGGATCCTACGCAAGGCTACTATGACTTCCACCTCATACTCAGGAGATCCATCCACCAAGGTGGGATTGGGTGTGCTGGGAAGATCTCCCTCAAAAGGGGACAGGCAGGAGGCATTAAAGGTACTGTGAATCCAATAGGAAGGGGGGAGATCCAACACAAACACACCATTGCCCTTGTCCTCCAAGACCTTGAAGGGACCCAATCTCTTTGGGGCAAACTTTCTTGAGGGGACCTTCATTTGGATATTGGTAGCGTCCAACATCACAAGCAAGCCCACTGGGTAATGGGGAGCAGGACGCCTGTTCTTATCTGCTGCTTTCTTGTACGCCTTGATGGACTTGGTTAGGGTCCCTTGGACCTTGAGGTGGATGGCCTTGAGATGAGCCGCCATGTCTGCAGCAGCCGGTATGCTTGTCTGGAGCAAGAGACCTATCACAAATGCTGGAGAGAAGCCCAAAGTGGCCTGGAACAGGGACACCCCTGTGGAGGCATGCACAGTGTTGTTGTAAGCAAACTGAGCCAGGGGGAGGTCGTTGGACTAGGAGTCCATTGAGGCATTTGCGTAACAGCACAGGTGCTGCTCCATGGTTTGGTTGACTCTTTCCATTTGCCCGTCTGACTGAGGGTGAAAGGAGGTGGACCTGTATGGCTTAATGTTTAGAATTCCCAGCAGGGACTCCCAGAACATGGACGTGAACTGGGGACCTTGGTTGCTGATGATCTCCTGTGGTAAGCCAAAGTTGGAGAAGATGTGTTTCACAAACAAGTTTGCCATTCCTACTAAGTTCAGGGTGGTCAGGCATGGGATGAAGACTGAATATTTGGTGAAGCAATCAACCACCATCATGATGGAGTCAAAGCCTACCAACAAGGGGAGGGCCACCACAAAGTCCACTGAGATGGATGACCACGGACCTTGGGACTGCTGCAGGGGGTGGAGAAGGCCATTGTTCCCTGATTAATCTGGTTTGGAGAGAGCACAGATAACGTACTTCTTAATCTAGGGGCCCACTGCTTTAGTTATCCCAACCCAGCTGTATGTGCACCTGGTGAGTTCAAGCAGCTTCTTTGTGCCAGTATGTCCAAACAGGGGAGGATCATGATACTCTGTCATGACACGCGGCTGCAATTCCTTTGGAACCCACACTTTGTCATTTTGGTAAATTCTCCTATCCTTAAGAGTATAGGGACCATTGTACGCAGAGTCAGGAGAAAGCTTAGCGCAGATAGCCTGGCCGTCCAGCAAAGAGTGCAGGGCCACCAGGACGTCATACAAGAGCGTGCCAGGGAGAGCAAGAGGTGAAGCTGCCTCAGATGAGGGGGAGGGACCAATGACCAGGAGCTGGGGGGTAGCAGCTGGCGCCGTGGCTGGGGTGTGGGGAGGAGAGGGGCCGGGTGCCAGAAGGACCAAAGACTCTGGGATGACAGTGACCTGAGGGTCCTTGTTGCCCCTCACTGGGTACATTGCAGGGTTGCAACTCAGTAGGTCAGGAAGGATGTTGAGCTCCCCTTTTACAAACTTGTACTTGAACTTGTAACCAGAGAGCGTCTGCATGACATGCGCCTGGCAAGGGAGCAGCTTCTGGGGCTTGCAGAAGTAACAGAGAGCCTTGTGGTCAGTGCAAACCACAAACTTGTGTTGCACACCCTGTAGGTGATGCCTCCAATGAGTGATGGCGTCTACCACAGCCTGCAGCTCCTTGTCAAACACTGCCCAGGAACACTTGTTGGGGGCAAACTTCCGGGAGAAGTACACGGCTGGGAGCTCCTGACTGTTGTGCTCTTGGAGGAGAACCGCCCCGGCAGCCACGTTAGAGGCATTGCAAGCTACAATGAACTGTTTGCTTGTGTTGGCGTGACATAGCACTGGGGTGGAGACAAAGACCCGTTTGATGGCCTCAAAGGCCTCCTGACATGCCAGGGTCCACACAAAGGAGGCGTTCTTTCCCGCCAGGGGATGCAGAGGAACAGCAAGCTCTGAGATGGTGGGGGAGAACTTCTTGAGAAAGATCACTATACCCAGGAAGCAGCATAGTTCCTTCTGATTCTGAGAGGTAGCCCACTCCCAAAGGGCCTTGGCCTTGTCAGGAGAGACCGCGTGGCCGTCCTTCAGGACTAAGTTGCCCAGAAAGGAACCTCAGACTTGAAGAACTCACACTTGCTGGGATTGATGAATAGCTGGGCCTTGTAAATGGCTGCCACCACAGCCACCAGGTCCTTTGTGTGCTGCTCAGGAGTGGGGGAGTGGATGAGGATTTCATCAATGTACGCAACGGCACACAAGAAGCGGAGGTCTCCCAAGGCGTCCTCAATGACTTGCTGGAAGATTGCGGGAGCATTCTTCAAGCCAAAAGGCATGACCTTGAACTGGAAGCAGCCGCGCCAAGTCTTGATGGCTGTAAGCCACTTGTCCCCCTCCACCACACAAACCTGGTTAAAAGCATTAACAAGATCCAGTTTTGAAAAGACGCGAGACTTGGCAATAGACTGAGCAATTGAGGCCTCCAAGGGGAGGGGATAGCAGTCCAGGACAGTGATGTTGTTGAGGAGGGTATAATCAACACATGGCCAAAGGGACCCATCCAATTTATTGGCAAAAACCACAGGGAGCTGACCAAGAAAGCCTTCTTGACTAACCACCCTTTTGCCAACATGTTGTCCAACCATGTGCCCAGCGCCTTATCCTCCAACTTGCTAAGAGGGTACATTGGGGCGTCAATTTTTACAAGGTCAACTGTTGTCTTAAAGGTCAAATTGTGGCGGGAGTGTGGGGGGAGGGCACAGGAAAGGGTAGCATCAAAGGCGTCCTTGAAGGGAGCAAGAATAACCAGAAAGGCAAAGGGCTCAGGGGAGAGACTGGAGTTGCCGCAAGAGACAAGCATGACTCAGGCGGTTCCCAACCCAAGGGGAGGAGGGGGGAAGGAGCCCAGGCACCCGTCCAACAAGAAGTAAAGCTTGTTGGTGAGACAGTCAATCTGTACCAGGTGACGCTGCCACCACCCCACGCCCACAATTACAGGATACAGGAGGTCCTCCACAGCAGAGAACTTGATCACAAACACGTGGGAGCCTGTACAGTAACTAAGTGGGTTAGTGAGGGGGTAGCTGAGGACCGGTACCTGGCTAGCAGCAATCAGACTCTGAGGGGGGAGCAAGGACAGCCCCAAGGATTGGGCCAAAGCCAGGTCCATAAAGTTGCCTGCCGCGCCTGTGTCCACCAAAACCGTGGCCTTAGCTTGGCGTGATTTGGTATAAAAGGTTGCAGTGAAAAGAAAATAGGAAAGATCTTCTTTATTCTGCAGGGTCAGAATGAAAGCAGCAGGGTCACAGGAAGAGACCTCAGGGATGGCAACCAAAGCCGCAAAGACTGGAAGAGATCCTGTGGAGGTGGGCCAGTTGGGGGCCTGGCAGGGGCGGCACATCATGTTGATGGCGGGTGCCTTGGGAGGCTTGGTCGCAGGAGCCTTAGCCTGAGCGGGCTTGGAGACCGGGAGATGGGCCAGCACACCAGACTTGGGCTGGTAGGCAGGCTTGGCACCAAGCTTACGGGCCAACACAAATGCCTTCTCAAGGGAGGTAGGTGCCGGGTCCTATGCACTCTTGTCAGACAAAGCAGCATTCAAGGAGTTGCGGAACATGGCCACTGCCATCTTGGTAGGCAGATCCAGGGAGGCAGCTTTCACTGCAAAACACTCAACATGGGAGGCAAGGTCAGGGGCAAGACCTTTGGAACAAAGGGTCTCAAATATAACCAAGGCCTTGGAACCGGGGGCGGCCACCGCCAAAGACACCAGCGTGAGAAGGGAGGATGTATCCCTGAGCTCTTGGCTCTGGTAAAGGGGAGTATGCACCCAGAGGCACGCGTCCCCATCAAGAGCATCCAGGAGGGCCACTGATCTCTGAGCGTCAGAGATGGGAGCGTCTGCAGACACAGAGTCTGCAGAGAGGCAGAGCTGCAACTCCCCAAGGGCGTCCAGAACCTTCTCACGGACGGCCATGGAGGGGGGTGCAGGGTGACACCAGGGTAATATTCACCGCTGATGCAGCCAAGGAAGCTGTGGAGGGAGAGGCAGACTTTTTGGTGAGGCACAACTTGAAGGAAGAAAGAAGTGACCACACAGCCCACACCAAGAGAAATCCAGCAAGGAGGGATCCTAAGCTGGCACAGATAAGGGCAGGAAGCAAGCTCCACACCCAGTAGCAAAAGGCTTCAAAGGCAGAAGAAATGGGCTTGTCAATTATGTGAGAGAGGGGGGATAAACTAACTAAATTTTTCTCCCATCCTGGCAAAACAAACCACCAGGATGCCGTCCAGTGAAGAACTGGAACAGCTGCTCAAAGAGGTGACCACAGGGAGGACACAAGGGATAACTGAGGGAAATAGGCATTCAGTGATCAGCGCCAAACCGGTGAGCAGCCAGGGGGTATGGGCGGAAGGGGACATCACAGAGGCGCACAAAGGTACCAAGTTGCTCTTTTCTAAGACAGGCGGGACAGACATTGGTACCATCTTGTCCCCAGGAGCGGGAGAAGCATAGTCATCATCATCCAGATCCAGATCATCACATGTCAGACTTTTCACCACGGCCTCCCCGGAATAAAGGAGACTACCAGGAAAACTCAGGAGGCTGGAGGGGGCCTCACTTGCAAGCTGCACAGAAGAGGAGATTTTAGACCACAGGTCTGGTGAGGTAGACCATAGGAGGAGCAAGAAAGGAGCCAAAGAAAATGAAAACAAATATTATAACTGGGAGTATCATATTCAGATTCTCCACAAAATTTGGGGAGGAATGGGGTTTTTTTATTACAAGCAGTAAAAGGAAAACCAAACAAGGCAGCCACAGGCAAGAAGGCAAGAGAAGCAACAAAGTAGGCTTGGAGAGCTTGGCAGCGCGCTCAGGTATCTTTGAAGTGATCAGGGACAAGAGTGGGTTTGAAATTGAAGTGTTTAAAGGAAAAATCAGAAATAAAGTAGGTTTTTATATTGATTTTTACTAAAAAAACTTAGGTTTGAGCGTAAATATTCAAAACAAAAGCAAAAACCAAAACTGCTATGCGCTGGGGTCAGTTTAAAGGGTTCCAGAAGAGGGACTGGGTTTGAAACAGAAGTTTAAAGGTAAGGATCAAGGCAAAGACTAACACTTTAGTTCTAGAAGATGGGGGACTCAAACAGAAGTCCAACCAAACCTCAAATTTTAAAATTTAGTGTGAAAAAACTCCAAACTTTTAATGAATTAAAAATTGACAAGCAGGGGACTCAAAGTCCCCTGGCCTTGTTAAAAGGGATGGGTTTGGTAGATGTTGGTCACATGGCCTCCAATGTAGCATCTGATTGTTCATGGGAGAAATTTTGCTGGCCAGAGCCAGGGGGACCGGAGGGTTTCACTGTTATTTACGCAACCCCCCTGATTGGCTGGAAGGCAATGCAAGCAAATCAGATCTAGTTGACTTGGTAGTGGCTGATGTGACTCCATTTGATTGGGTGTTCCTGATTGTTTTTAAAAGCATACAATACCAAGCTAATAAATAGTCCAAATTAACTAGCGTTTCTTGCCAAGCCAGAGGAACTAAAGCCGGGGGTCCTGCGGGGTATGCCAACACAAATCTTTCATCCACTGTGTGAGCTAAATCATTGAGTGAATTTAGTGGGTTTGCTGGACTTTATGCAGTCTTTTTTGTGCAACGGGGAAATACAGTCCTATCCAAAGCCAAAGGGGGCAGTGAATTTACAATGGTAATCAAGGAAACAATGCCAACACAAAGCAAACAAAATATATTGAGATGAGAGTAAAACATATACAAAATGAGTAAAAAGATGGGATAATGTATTGGATGGGAAAACAAAAAGGAATAAACAAAGAGGCAACAGTATCATCTAATAATACAGAATTAATTGGGGTAAAGCTATAAAAACATATGGAAAGGTTAGTAGAAAATCAAATGAGAGAACTCAAAAAACTACTCAAAGACCTCAACTTGACAATTTCCAAAATCAAGGACATCAACCGCAAGGTCAAAGCCAAAGTTAAGTCTGCTGTCCTCACTGGGGACAAAATCAACAAGGTGTCCGCAAAGGCACTAATGACAAAAGTTCCAGACACCCCAGAGAAGACCATCAAGTGTCTTCTCAACATCCAGAACAAGGTGGTCAAGGGCCTTCAGTTCAAGACATACAATCTTTCTGCGCCATCTGTTTGGGTTGACAACCCAGAGATGTATGAACATCTCAAACCCGCCAAGCGTGCCAGGGCAGAGGATACTGAATTGCCAGTGCAATTGATTGTGCCAAGAATAGCCAAGCCAGCCAAGGCTGTGGGCAAGGAAGAAACACAAGAAGGTAGCCTGAAAAACAAAATTAATAAATTTTCAAAATACTTACCTTTTTTCTTAGAAAATGTAGACGGCAAATTCTGCCAAGTCCTGGTCCCCTTTGTCCTGGCCACCTTTTATGAAAATTATGCCACTCATGTGGCCAAGAAATTGTATCTATCCCCCCTATTGTGCAGGAGCTGGAGGACCACATCCACAGGTCTTTTTCTATGTCCAGGGAGGCATTGGCTGGGCTGACGCATGGAGAGGGGCATCCAAGTGGGCAGTTACTACCTACAAGGATGCCCAACTGGTCCGCCTGACCCGGTTAACCTCAGTGGAGTTTACTGTGTAAACTTCATTGAGCTTGTTTGGGATGTCCTGGCAACGCTCCCATTCAAGAATGTACCAGAGATGGGCCAGGCTTATGCAGCTGCTTGCTTCTGCTTCCTGGTGGAGCACACCCTATCTTACCTTCTGGAAAACTTTGGGCGCGCAGTGGGGAAATTGACTTTTGCAGACACAACAGCCGTCAAGAAAACTAAGATCCTCCTTGCAGACTTTGGGCTAGCCTGGAGTGCAGATGAGACAGGGCTCTCCTTGGCAATGGATCTTACCTTTGCAAAGACAGGCACAATAAGAAGATCAGTGCGGTCTATAATAAATTGTGTGAGTTCACAGAAGCCTTTGCTGGGCAAAGGCTTCACTTGGTGGTTTACCTCAACTATCTTTTCTTCTTTGGGATGAGCGCCAGCGTAGAGGATCTAGACGGGGTCTTTCTGGGAATTGACAAGGCCTGGCTCACACTTGACAGGAAGAAGGTCCCCCCTGGATACAACTCGGTGGACCATGTAATCCAAGACGCCCTGGTCCTGGCAGGGATTTACGGGTTTGCAGCCCCACCCAAAAAGCTGCTCCTCAGTTCACACCTTACCCTACTCCCCTTCACTAGCAGGAGGGAGTTTTTTAATAAGGGCATATAAACCTTCCACAATGTGGCGGTAGAGGTTGTGCGCCACCTCCATCACAGGATGGGTACATACCAAAGAACCCACTACAGGCGTTTACAATAAATTCTCTCTTCTAATAAAAATCATTAAAATTCATATTATTATTTTTATTATAATAAAATTTTCTAATTCTTTTCAGCAAACCAGTTTTGCAAAATGAATTGCAGAAGCGGGTTCATAAAAGCATAAAATAATATGTTAATAAAATAAATTCTAAACTGTACATTTTATGTTTAATTTTTATAAGTCTATTTTATATTTATTTGACAAAAGTGATTTAAATCTATTTGCGTAATCCAGTATCAAGCATTTGGGATTACCTCAGATGGCATAATAAAATAATATATAATAAAATAAATAAATTGCTTACATCTATTGATGGATCTTCTGAATGTGATTGCAGGTGTGGAAACATCTAAATATAAAATGATAAGTAATAAATCTTGAATGGTAAATAAGAGAATATAAAAAATTGGACACACTAAGCCTTTAATTGATTGGCTGTTTGGCTAGGCACGCAGGGATGAACAAATCAGCGTGGCCATAGAATTTGGCCACAGTCTCAGCTGAGAGGGTGTGGATCCCAGCCTGCAGCAAATTAAAGAGTTCCTTGGTCCCAGTTGGGGTTCCTTGCTTGATGACTTGCTTGAGCCACCCAAAGACTTCCTCAATGGGATTTAGGAAGGGCAAATAGGCTGGGAGGAAGAGAAAGCGCAAATTTGCCGTGGCCAATTTCTGGGGGCCCACAGCATTGCTGGTGTCAATTGATTGAAATTCTTCAAGAATGTCAGCCACTTTGTGGAGACCAACATTGTCCAACACAATCACATTGGTGAAGCCCAGGCTTGTGCGCCTCAGGTGCTCCTGGACCAATTGGAGAAATGATAGAAAAGTCCTGCTGTTATGCAAACCCAATATCATTTGGTGGAGCTTGACCCCCTTTGGACTGAGGAGAGCCACCATTGAGTAGGCTGTGGCGCAGACTACAGCAAGCCAAGCCATCCTGTCATTGGAGCCTTTGGGGACATACCCATTGCACATTGCCGAGGCAAATGCCAATTTGTCAACATAGTAAAATTTTACTGTCCCCTTGGCTTTGAGGGCAGTGTACGCCTCTGCGTATTTTTTCCAGGTCTCAAAATTGGCTGGGCTGTTTCTGTTGTAGGGGGATACCCCAAGCTTTTTCCAAGAAAATTGCATTCCCTTCACCAGATGGTAGTAAAAGAAAATCACGGCCTCAATCTCAAAAGTAGATTTAACCATGGCCTGTATATTTGCCAGTTCAAGATGGCAGTCCCAGGTGATCCACTGGCGGATTGCCCATTTGTGCTCCTTGGTGATCATAGTAGAAACACACAAGGAATTCTCCACGGTAAGGACACAACCAGTATTGATGAATTTTGGAAGGTCTTGCTGGCATACTTGGGATCCACTTTAACAAGGGCCGCGGCCGCCTTGTAATCATCCAATTCCCGCATTAGCTTAAGAAGGATGATGTGTTTGATGTCGGGGATGCGCTTCTGGGTGGTCTTTTTAGCAATGGGGATTGACTTGTTGGCATTGGGCACAACACAGGGCATAGGTACCTTGGTATAGAAAGATGCAACCTTTTTTAACACCAGCTGTCTCTCACTGGTTTGATAGAACTGGGGCTCCTTGTCATCCTCCTGATTGCCATCACTGACGTAGGGCTTGTAGCTAGTATCAAGTAAAGGCTTGACCTTCTCCAGCATGGCTGACGGGACTGACTCTTGCCGGTACACAATGTTGACACATACAAAGTAAGTTCTACCTCCTTGTTTTTAACTTTCTTTGTAGTGATGACCTTGGTGGGCTTCTGGGTCAGCTTTGGGACCTGAGGGTTTATTCTCCACACCCTAGCAGCTTGTGCTCCTTGAACTGGCTGTGTCAGTGCAGCGTCACTATGGAACTCTCCTTTCCCGTCATCTCCTTGAGTAGGCACTTGGGTTGCACTAACTCTATTCTTTAACCCGCGGGGGCAACCACAACCACGGCGCACAACAGGTGTATTGGTACTCTGGTATTGTGTTCCTTCCATTTTAAAATTTAATAAAATATTAAATAAATTTCAATTAAACTACTCCCTAATTTTATTTTTTGCTTTTATCTGAATATGGATATTTAATTAGAGTTTTTCCCACCCAATATCCCAATTATAGTTTTGTTATTTCTTAATTAGTTGTTTTTGGTTTTACAATGCCCATTTTAGAATACCCAAAATAATTTCCACACATTTCCCCATTTTTACGCCAAATTAAGCACCCAACACAATATTTTTAAAATTTATGTTTCAGATCTTTTGTCTTATTTTAGATACCTTGGTATCATTCATGATTTTTAATCCATTGCACACATTGCGTGAGTGATTTTGTTTATGTAGTGAGTTATTATTGTGTTTTGTTTTTGGTTTGAGTTTTGACACACCTTGCTTGGGTGTATTTTGTCACCAATTAACATAGTAAACATATGTACACCAAAAGTCAACTCACACCATTTTATTTGTGAATCAATGTATTTTGGATTTTATTTTGAATAGTCTCGCTTGGTGTGTGAGCCTTTTGTTGCTGTGTTGACTCATTTTGCCCATTAACGCCAATAAACCCTGTTAGCAGAGTGTATATTTTAACCTGAGAGTTGGATTTTGTTTAAATATGAAATCATTTTGTTTAAATCTGAGGTATTTTTGGTTGTCATCATAGATTTTAAAACTATTGTTTTGTAAATTCAGAGCCTAAACTTCAAAATGCGGGATTTTCAAATCCTTGGTCTAAATTTCAAATCACATATGCAGGCAACTCAGCTGAGTGAAAAATAAAATATTTAATAAAATCAACCATTTAACTTGACTTTTTTTGATTTTTTTAGATTGCCAAATTTTGAATCCCTTGAGCATATAATTCAACTAACTAAAGACAAAACACAACAAGAAAATATGGGATACACAAAGCAGAAATGCAGGATTCTAATATACAATTTAGTATTTCCTGTAAGTTTAAAAAATCATAGACAACATGGAAAAATTAATAAATCTGAAATTGCAGGATTTTCAAATCCAAGAACCAAATTTAAAATCAAAAATGAGGTGAATTTGAAATAAATATAATTTATGGGTGTCTCAAACAGGAAGTCAAAGGATATAGAGTGGATTTGTGCTAATTCTTTTAGGAATCATAGGCATTCTCAAAAATCACCCTATTCAATTTTAGGGCAGCTAAAATTTAGATGGCTGATTACAGCAGCTTTTAAAAAACGCTAATAATAAAAAAGAATTATATATTACAATCTATTTTTATCAAGTTGCCTTTTCCTTGGTGTATTGATAGTTCATTTGCTGTTGATAATGTACTTTTATTAATTGGATAGTTTCATCTCCAGTCACCTTGGCAATAGGAAATCAAGTTGCCTCCCCGAGACAAGCTGTGGTTGCAGAGGCAACTTTGTTGCAACATCTTTGATTACCCCCTTTTGGGGAATTAACGCCCCAAGCAGATCACCAAATGGATCACCAACCATCCAGTAAACTGGTGGCACCATTATCAGTCAACCATCTATGACAGGGATCACCCAGACCATATAATAAATGGAACACAACTTAAATAAGCCTTGTGACCCAAGAGGAACATTACTCAGATAAGCCTCATGACCCCCATGACGTACATGGACAATATGTGACTTGTCATGATACTATATTTTTCTATATTCATATACAATAAAGTATCATTATCTTCTTAAATCTACCCCTTATCTATTTTATTATACTTCCCAGAAGTATATAATCAACAGTGGTAGCACAAGTAGGTTATTCATACCTATCCAAATCAAAGAAAAAATTCCTCCTAAGAAAAAGACCCAAGCAATGGTACTCCCTAACAGCTGGAGAGACTATAAAGAAGAACATGATGTTCCTGCAGGCCTTGTTATCTACATCAAGGTCCTTGTACCTGTCAAACAATACAATGCTCTCAAAGCCCACAGATTTTTACCCCCAGCGCCAACCACAACAGGACCACAACAGCCTGAGATACCCAATATTGTATTCCAACTCCTGTGTACAGCCAAAATTGGCGCTTTTGCGGGACTACGTCAGGAAAACGCCTCTCTTTGGATTAACAGTACACAAAGTAAATTCAAGCAAGTGGACTACCCCCAAAGACTCTTGGTCAGTGAAATTGCGCTTCACGTTACGGGAACCACATCACATTTTTTAAGCAGATGGATAGCCCAACACCCTGACCAGAAGGAAAACTGGGAACTATTCAAAACTGCATTCCTTGAGAAGTTCTCCATGAAGGATTCTGAAGTAGTGATTATGACAGAGCTTTGAACCTTCAAGATGACAGGAACAATTGAGAAGTACATTGCTGCATACAAAGACCTACATGACCGCGCTCCCAACACCATCAACTTTAATGAACCTGGGCCACGTTTGTGTCACAGTAGATTCCATAATGTCGGGTATTGTATGTCCAAGTAAGAAGGCTTGGAAGGCCGGAAAACCTGTATCAAAATTGACTGAGGTAACAGATTTAAACCAAACAGTCAATTGAAAATGGGTCACGGCTGCTCCAGTCTGCCAGCTGAAACCAGCTTCCCCTTTCAAACTGATGTTGATAAATTGACGTAATATGAGGGTCACCCAATATGAGCTTGTTAATCAGTATGGTTATCAGAAACTAGTCATGCAAGGGTTCTTTGCAACCTGGACCAGATACTTACTTGACAATGTGGAAGGAATAGGAGGTAAAGACTCAGGCAGTATTGCTTAGTCAATTTTTCTGATATATATTGAATAGTTTTCCCTGTTTCAACTCTAAGAGTTGAGTCCTCTTAAATTTATTCAATAAAAATCATTTATCCCAATTTCTAATTTTTGATTTTAAAAATGCATCCTGTGATTGGGTTATTGCAGTATATTCTGTACAATCTGATTCTGAACCAAATAACTTCTGGAAGATGGGGCCCTGCAACTGGAACTTTGTTGTTGGTGCCTCCCAATGTCAATTTCATGCCAGCCAATTTTGCAGCTCCTCCCCCCACTCTTGAAAATAAAAAAGTGTCAAATTCTAAATGCCCAGAATTTTATGCTGAAGATGCATTGATGCTTTCCCAGGTCATTTATCTTGGGTTACTTTGGTTTGGACTAATTGTTCTACTTTATCCTGGAGTTACAATTGGAAATTTCACAAAAAAATATCTGAAGCCGTGTTGGTGGTTAATCATCAATTCTGTGTGGATTTGGGTGGTAATTCCCCATAACTTAGAAACAGCTTCATATTATCCAGTGATTTCTGTCACAGTTTGGACTTTTACAATGGCCTTCCCACACACATTAGATGTCAGTTTGACATGACCCACTGCAAGAATCTTGAAGATGTGTTCTTGGAAGGAAAACATGCAGCTCAAAAATCTTTTGACCTACATGCAACCAACAAGCACAAGGAGAGTCCTACAGCCAAGAAGAATCCTCAACCCAATAAGCAGAACAACCAAGCCAACAACACTTATCCTCAAACTGGGAATCACACTTCAAAAGCCAACCAGGCAAGCACCAAAGATATCAACAAGGAGGGAAAAGCTCAGGGGAGTGCTTAGGAAAGTTGCCCTCTGTTATGAATACTGCTATTCACCATGTTTTGATTTTGCCTTTGGTGGGCCATTTTGAAGACAAATCACTCACTTTTGCTTTTGCCTCTTGAAACGAGTTGATGACTGAATCAGGAAGTTCAATTGCTTGGTTTCTTGATCCTGCGCAACTCACTTGCCCCACTCATACTGGTGGCAAGTAATCCTATTGTCCTGGTAGTGTTTTGTGGTGTTCCTAGCCACTATATATTTCATTTCATATTCACCAATAAAAATTAAGTTCTATTCAAATTTTTGTCTTTGTGTCTTCTGTACTTCTGCGCCTTCCTCTAGCCACAACTAGTAGAGATTATTCTTCCAGGGCCGCAAGGTAAACACATTTGCCTTCCCTGTCATCTAACTGAGACTTAGTACAAATCCAATCCCAAGGTTAGGATTTCCTGTTGTGTGTCTGTGCCACGCCTCAGAACACAACAAAAATGGTGCTCACTACAGGGGCTGTAAGCCCCTTGGTTATCCCTTTTGTATCCACGTTTTTAGGTCCTTTGCCTCTGCCTATACAAGAGTCAACTTCACCTGAAATAACCAGTCCTCCTATTGAGGAAGATATTGCCAACCAGCCTATTACCCCCACTATTCTGAACCTTGGGAATGGTCCCCGCCTAGTTGCTTACCCCATGGGTACCCCTGACTTGGAGCAAGTCATGTTGGTAGCCCTTGGGATAGCCCATGAAGGAGCCATCCCTTGCCTTTAGTTGCAGTTCAGTCAGGCTGAATACTATGAATTAATTGTGGATTTTCAATTTCCATAACATCTCCTCTTAGCAGCTGGCTCCCCTAAGCACTTACTATTGTCCTTTGTGCAGCCTGCCTTGGCACACTATCAAATGGTGTTGGGGCTCCACGTCCAAGAAATCTTGTCTCTGCAAGCAGCAGTTACTCATCACTGGGATCAGTTTGCTGCCTATCAAATATGGATCCACTCCCTGTTTTCTTTGGTATCTGACAATCAGCACAGCTCTGTCACCTCCCAGAGCCATTTGGTTTTTTCTATTGAACAAATGCGCCAGTCCATCCCTGAATATGTGAGAGAGCGTCTACACGAGTTTCACCAGCTAGAACAACCCTGAAAAACTCAAGTGGATTCCACCCTAAACGCGTACCTCACTGACTTTGAACAACTTGTGCAACAACTCAATGCATTTAGCACATATTCCTTCAATCAACTACAGCAGGTAGCGGACTTTGATGTTAATAGTCTTAATGAACTTAGTGCATTGTTTGATCAAGAAAGAGCTGCCACCGCTATTGCTATTGCCAAACTCCATAGTCAAGTGAATGAGTTATCCACACCCAAGCCAGATGTTCCACCCTCTCCCCCTTCTGATGACTTAGTGGATAGAGAGCAGATAATATGGGATGCCATTTGAGAGCTACATACAACTACTTGAAGTCAGTGACGTCCTGCTGAAGCTCCTCAACCTGACCCCCAGGTGCTTGAACTGACTGCTCAAGTTGTGGAGCTACAGCAAGAACTTGCCGCCCTACATGAAATGATGGCAACTGCTGCTAGTCCAGTTGGGGTTGTCAATGAAGCTGGTTGCTGCCCTGGCTTATTAGGAGCTCCTTGAATCCAATGCACTAGGGAACTAATTGCTCTAGATAACAAAGTGGATCAATTGAAGCAGGACCATACTGAACTGGATAGAGACATACAAGAGATGAATGACGTGATCAACTCTGTGAATGATAGTTTCACCCCTTGCCTCTCAGTGGGGCCATCTCTCATTTTGTGACTGAATGAAATCTCTATAATAGTGACCACCCAAGGTCAACACTTGGATACTACTGTACAACAGACCACTCAAGCTGTCAATATGGTTGCCCGTGCTGTTGAGACCCTTACTACCCTTGAAGAAAGTGTTCACTAACTATGGACTAGACTGCCCCCCTCTGAATCCAAAGCAGATTTTTCCCCGCATATAAACGTACTCAATAGCAACAATGGTGGCCCAACCCCTGAAGCACACTTAAAGCCTACCTTTAAGCAAGTCTTTTATCCTAAAACCTCAACCATTGCAGCTTTCCTAACTATCTACAAAACTGCCATGAGACAGGCTTCAGACAAGGTTAAGAAAGAACATATTCTGACCTGTCTACATCCAACTTGCCATGAGGTGGTGGTACCTGAGTTATCCTCTATTGAGACATGGGAAGATATGAAGCAGCTTCTTATTGATGAGTTTGGTGGTGACCTTAGCCTGGAAGTAAAAAGGACGCCTTCATGCAAATTGCTTTCAAACCAAAAGAAACCCTAGCCAAGTTTGCGGACAGATTCTACATGGAAAGACAGCAACTAATCACAAGCAGACAGTTGACAGCTCATGAAGCCTACACAGCTTGCGCTCAAGCCCTCAAGGTTAACCAACTTCTGTGCCTTCACTTCAAAGCCCATAAGGCTATGCTTTCCTCCATGAAAAGCATAAAGACGTTTTTCAGGATATGCACCTTACCCACTCTGGTGCAGTTATTAGGGAAGATTGAGCTACTTCTAACGCTGGTTCATCTTCCTATGGTCCTCGCATTTTTACCATGAACTCACAAAATCCTCCTTGACGTCAAGGTTGCCACAACTGTGGGCAGATAGGTCATCATTCTCGAGTCTGCACCAACCCGCAGGTTGAAGGAGCTGATCCAAAAGAGCAGGCGGGAAAAGAGCAGTCAACCTAGAGGCAGAGACGCTCTCAGTTGACAATTCTTCCCAGTCTCTTTCAATCCCTCCCTCTATAGCTGACTCCAAGCCTGCTGATAATGAGGCTCCTCCTATCCTCCTTTTGTTTCACAATATCTCTGATGACTCTGACTTGGATGACTCTGACACTGACAACGCTGATGCATATGGGTACTCTGTTCTGGCTGTTCCCGAAACCATTACAGTCCCCTATAATTTACACTCAGAAAAGACTACAACTACCGCTAAGCCTTTGCCTGAAGCCAAAGAAATTATCTCTTGCCCTTACCTCACTCAGGCCAAGAGGTCCCCTGTGCTAGTGGAGTCGTCAGAAGAAGCTGCCAAGGTTGCTGACGCTGTCTTCAATAATGTATCTGTTTTGCTCCCCCTCCAGACTGTCTATAAGGAGTTCCTGGGATTAAGATGCATGATTGAGAAGTGGGATAAGGAACTAGCAGAGGCTCAAGATATCCAGGCTGTCCTTCCCCCCTTTGGTTGCACTACCACTTGAGTAGAGATATACATTCAAAAAGTGAAGATCAAGGCTGTTCTAGATACGGCTTGCCAGTTAATGAGTCTCCTCCAAGATTGTGAAGAAACTCAAACTTGCCCCTGATCTTAATTATCACCAGTCATATGGCACAGCTGGGATGTCTATGACCCGCGCCATATGGGCTTACTCTGCTCTACCCATGCAGTTTGGCAAACTTATTCTAGCTGCGCCAGTAGTTGTCTTAGAAAATGAGAGTTACAATCTCTTAGTCAGCATCCAGTTCCTTAGGGAATATAATGAGATAATCAACTTAAAAGATGGCTACCTCTCTATTCTGGGATATGAGGTCCCTCTGATCTTTGAGAAGCCGGTTAAAGTTCCCATAAAACGGCTCAAGACATGTGCCTTGGAGTACCCCACTGGGGTTTTCAATCTCAAATATTGCACCCACTCCTCAAACATGAAATGTCCACCCATGGCTTGTCCTGCGTCTGAGGGGATCCCTCTCCTAGCCACGTCTGCTGTCACCATCACACCTGGTTCCCAGGCCATCCTAGACTCCCAGATATCATATGAACTATCTGAACGGACCTTCTTGGAGTTGTACTCTCCCCCCTTGCTAGGACGCAACAAACCTTATCTCTGTCCTGGAATCCTAGATGTCTCCCATAAAGACCCTGTTCAATTGTTGGTAGCCAACCTGACTGCACTCCCCATGACCATGTCTAGGGGGCAGGTTGTTGGATATGGCAAGTTGTTGAGCGCTCCTGATGTCCTGTCTCTTCATTCCTTTGGCACGTTTCAAGACTTTAACCTACCTGAGGATGACCTCAAGTCCTATCCTTGTTCACTGTGCAAGACTTTCCACAACTGTCCCTGGTTCAACAGAAAGAGGTGCTAGACTTACCAGACCAATTTTCTGACATCTTTACTAAGGACAGTACCAATTATGGGTTAGCCAAAGGCGTTATTTACTAGATCAATCCTGGTGGTGCTCCCCCTTCTGCGCTAAAACTTATTGCCGCAGTTGTGTAGAGGACGCCCTGGTATCTAAAGAGCTCAAACAACTGTTGGATGCTGGGCTGCTGGCACCTTCTCAAAGTCCTTGGGCATCCCCGCTACTCATCTTAAAGAAGAAAGATAGGGGTCATTGTATTGTGATGGACTATTGCCAATTAAACTCTTTGACCAAGAAGGACTTGTACCCCTTGTCGCATATTGATGATGCCCTCCAACGTCTTGGAGGCTCTAAGTTCTTCTCTGCAATGGATCTGGCATCTGGGTACTGGCAAGTTGACCTATTGCCCAAGGATTTTCAGAAAGCCGCGCTTATTACCTCTGAAGGGCTTTTTGAGCCTACTCGCATGCCACAGGGACTCTGCAACGCCCCAGCTACCTTCCAAAGGGCCATGGACTCCATCCTCTGTGACTTGAAGTTTTCATGCGTCCTAGTATAGTTAGATGATATAAAAGTTTTCAGTGCTACCTTCACCAATCACCTGGCTCATCTCAAAGAAGTGTTCATAAAGATTTGAGAAGCTGGCCTCAAACTGAAACCTTCCAAGTGCGCCTTCTTCAAAGAGTGTCTTGAATCCTTAGGCCATGAAGTAACCCAGACTGGGATTCACCCAATGACTAAGAAGGTTGAAGCCATTGACAAAATGCTCCTGCCCACCAACCTACAAGAGGTACAAGTCTTTCTAGGGATGATGGGCTACTACAGACAGTTTATCCCTGACTTTGCTGATACTAGTGAACCTCTAGTACAGTTATTATGTAATGTTCCTTTTGAATGGACCACCAGTTGACAGCAAGCCTTTGAGACCCTTAAAAAAACTCAAAGAGGCTCCAATTCTAGTGTATCCTGACTATGATAAGGAGTTCATCCTACCAACACTAGTGATCTTGCTATTGGAGCTATTCTGGCCCAACTAGACAACAAGGGTGTAGACCATCCCATGGCCTACACATCCTTTACACCAACGCTAGTGATCTTGCTATTGGAGATATTCTGGCCCAACTAGACAACAAGGGTGTAGACCATCCCATGGCCTACGCATCCTTTACACCAACACTAGTGATCTTGCTATTGGAGATATTCTGGCCCAACTAGACAACAAGGGTGTAGACCATACCATGGCCTACACATCCTGCGTGCTGAACAAACACAAGAAGAACTATAGTGCCACAGATAAGGAGTGTCTTGCCGTGTTGCATGCAGTCAAACAGTTCTGCCACTACGTGTATGGTACCCATTTCACAGTTGTCACTGATCACGCTTTTCTTAAATGGTTACAACAACTTAAGGAGCCAGAAGGGCGCTTAGCTAGATGGGCCCTATGTCTGCAAGGTTACAACTTCACTGTGCTCTATTGCCCTGGAATTCAACATCAGAACACTGATGGGCTATCTAGAATGCCAATTCTTGCTTTACATCCTGCAGAGGCTGACCGGTTGTACAAACTAATTGGATACCCTTCTTCTTGGGAAAGTGAAACAGAAGAGGTCCAACTGGCTTTGTCCAAGCTATCTATAGATACCCTCCTACGTGAAAATCAGCCCTTCAAGAAGGTACAAGGCCAGTATCTACCTTATGTATGACCCAGTATTTGCCTCTTGTTGGTGTCACAAGCTCATAAAGAGCCTGGGCATGGAGGCATTGCCAAGACCTTTGACTGGCTTCAAAAGAATTACTTCTGGGAAAACCTTCACCTGCTGATCCCAGACGTCATAGCTAGCTGCCACAACTGCCAGCTGCAAAGGCCTCAAGCGTCTGCCCACAAGTTCAAATTAGTCCCCCCGCAACATGCCTTCCACACTGTCAGCATTGACGCAGTAGGTCCTCTCCCCCGCTCACGTTATGGGTGTCACTTTATCCTGATTGCTGTTGATCACTTCATCAAGTGGGTAGAGGCTTGCCCTACAAAGGACATCACGGCTAAGACAACTGCTGCCTTCCTGTTGTAAGATGTTTTCTAACGCCATGGCTGTCCTCAAGTGTTGCTCTCCAATAATGGGACTAACTTTAATGCCAAGCTGGTAAACTCTGTTGTCAAAGCTTTAGGATCCCACCAGTCCTTCTCTGCCCCCTACAATCCTTTTACCAATGGGGCAGTCAAGCGTGCAAATTCAACACTGGTCTCTATCATGAGGAAGCTCACCTACTCTGACGCTGTCAACTGGGACCTATACTTACCTGCCGCTCTCTTTGCATACCGCCTTAGCAAACATTGTGTCATTGGATACTCCCCTTTTGCTATGTTATATGGACAAGAGGCTACTACCTTATTGCTCTTGAGGGCCCTCTGCTTACTTCTGATAAAGCCATGAATCCTGACAATCACATCAAGGATCTAGTCAACTGCATAATTGATATACAGGCCACTACCTACACTTCTGCATATAAGACTAAGATGCTTGAGCTCTCTCCCAATAATGCTGGACGCTCCCCCCTGCCTGAATTTGATGTTGGTGACTATGTACTTTACTACCAACACAGAGTAGGTGGTTGCGCTCATAAGTTGGACTCTCTGTGGATTGGCCCTTTAGAAGTGACGTTTAAACAAGGGTCCAAGTACACTTTAAAGCTCCTCTTTAGTAGCCGTCCTTTTGCTCAAGTGCACGCAAAGTTCCTTAGTAAATACTACCCCCCTAAGGCCAATATAGGGGAGGGCAATGTTGTGAATACCGCTATTCACCATGTTTCAATTTTGCCTTTGGTGGGCCATTTCAAAGACAAATCACCCACTTTTGCTTTTGCCTCTCAAAATGAGTTGATGACTGAATCAGGAAGTTCAATTGTTCAGTTTCTTGATCCTGCAAAACTCACTTGCCCCACTCATGCTGGTGGCAAGTGATCCTACCATCCTGGTAGTGTTTTGTGGTGTTCCTAGCCACTATATATTTCATTTCATATTCACCAATAAAAATTAAGTTCTATTCAAATTTTTGTCTTTGTGTCTTCTGTATTTCTGCGCCTTCCTCTAGCCACAACTAGTAGAGATTATTCTTCCAGGGCCGCAAGGTAAACACATTTTCCTTCCCTGTCATCTAACTGAGACTTAGTACAAATCCAATCCTAAGGTTAGGATTTCCCGTTGTGTGTCTGTGCCGCGCCTCAGAGCACAACACCCTCCCCCAACCTACAAGACTTGTACAGGGACTAAGATGTGGACTCAATCACCATGATACAAGTACCCTCCAGCAGCCCTCTACTGTTTGCTGCACAAACAGGAAATAAACTCCTCACTTATCCTTTCTGGTTTTGTAGATACCAGGGCACCACATTATCCAACACTAGAGCAGATCAATCCCTTGTTGACAAGAAATTTGCTGACCTCATGAAACTACCTACCACCCAAAGCAGTATCAGGAGAGTCATCATGGCAGATAACAGAGGCACACCAGTCACTCAAGAGGCAAAACCTTTCCGCGCCCAACTTGGAGACGTGCAAACCATGCTCACTGGCCCAATCATATCAATCCCCAAGTATGACGTTATACTTGGCCTGGACTGGATGAGAAAGACCAAACCTCACATTGACTGGGATAGTGCTATCCTCACCATACAAAGAGGAAAAGTGCATCACCATGTTTATCCAACTCACCTTGTACACTTATGAGGGACCATGTATTTTTGAAAATCATGGGAACAAAAGAGGAAACCAACCCTAGCAAAATCAATTGGAGCTCCTGCACGTACAAGGTTATCCACTTTAAAAATACAAGAACAGATGTGAAGAGGACTACATCAAAGACCAGCTAGTTAACAAGTTCCCTGCTGTCTTCCAAGAAACACTTCCAGGACTACCTCCTGACCGCAGCAAAAAACACAAAACCAACCTCAAAGGGAGTTTACCCAAACCACGACCTATCTACCGCCTCACACCACAAGAAGAAGACTCCCTAAAGGCTTACCTTGACAAAGCACTCAAAAAAGGACTCATACAACCATCCAATTCACCTTTTGGCACTGCTGTCTTCTTTGTGACAAAGAAAGATGGAGGACTCTGCCTAGTCACTGACTACAGAGCACTCAACAAGGTCACAATTAAGAACATGTATCCCCTACCCCTAATTGACAACCTTTTTGACGCCCTGGGGGTCCCAAATATTTACACAAATTGATTTGATAGCAGATTACCACCAAATTTGCGTGAAGCCTGAAGACATTCCAAAGACTGCATTTAGAACCAAGTATGGATCCTTTGAATGTGTTGTTCTCAACTTTGGCATGACAAACGCTCCCAGTACCTTTGTGACCTTCATGAACAAAGTTTTCAAGGAACACATCAGAAAACAAGCAATTATCTACCTGGACAACATCATCATATACATCCCTACTAAGAAAAAACACTGAGAAAACGTCTGCCTGGTCCTCTGCACCCTTGAAGAGAACAAATTGGTTGCAAAACTGTCAAAGTGTGAAATTTTTCTCAGCGGAACTTCCATTCCTCAGTCACATCATCAGCAAGGACGGAATCAAACCAGACCCAGACAAGATACGCACCATAACTGAAATGCCAGCTCCAAGAAATAAGAGTGAACTCTGCACCTTCCTTGGGATGGTAGCCTACGTAAGAAGGTTAATCCCTGACTGGGGTGCCCTAACAGCCCCCCTGTCAGCTATTACAGGCAAAACAACCAAGTTTATCTGGACATCACTACAAGACCAACACTTCTGCCAACTGAAGGAACCCATGGTCACTTCCCCTATCCTCTAATACCCAAATTGTTAGGGAATCTATGAGCTAGAAACCAATGCTTCTGATTATGCCATAGGAGGAGTACTCCATATCCAAACGGTAGAAAAAGACTTCCTCCCCATGGCATATGAATCAAGAAAGTTATTGGACAGCAAATAAAGATATCACATACACAACAAAGAATTGATAGCCATCATACACTGCCTCATGAAGTGGCAATGCTATCTGGAAGGAGCCCAAACGTTTAAAGTACTCACTGACCACAAGTTGCTGATATTCTTCAAAACACAGCAACACTTGTCAAGAAGACAAGCAGAATGAATGAATCTCATACAGAGACACCCCATGCAAAATTAAATATAAACCAGAAAAGGAAATGCTGACTGCAGATTCCCTTTCAAGGATATACAGAAAACATGTCCTCTGCGCTGATGGCAACCCTGACCGGCCCATGTTAATCATGGGGAATCTCCAGGAAGGGTTCCCACCTGGCACCCCAATGAACATCTAAGAGAAGGCCCTCAGGAACAAACACCTGTTTAAAAATGTATATGGTACTCTTCGCCAAATACTTCCAAATGGTGACACTGTACCCTATGGCCCGTCAACAAAAAAGATTGTCACAATCCTCTGATATCACAAAGACTTGGGACACACCTGTAGCAGAAAATTGCATGAATACCTCAAGACACACTACTGGTAGCCCAACATGTTAGATGATATAAGAGAAGTACTGGAGCAATGCAAAGTCTGTGAGAAGTACACCCAAACCAAAGCACCACCCAAGTCAGTAGTACCTGTATCCATCACACAACCCTTCAAGGTATGGTTGTTGGATATTGCGGGACCTATGCCTGGTAAAAGCAAAGGCAAGAAGTACAACATCACAGCTATCAACTATGCAACCAGATGGCCCATAGCGCAAGCTACAAAAGAGCACAAAGGCAACAATGTGAGACAATTCATTGGCAAAGAGATCATAGCAAATTTTGGGAAACCTGACCTCCTGATCACGGATGGAGGCACCAAACTTAAAGCCATTGATACCAATATTTACCTTGCCAAAAATTGAATAAAACAGATCACAGCCAGCCCATATCAACCCCAAGCAAATGGACGTGTAGAACAACTAAACAGCTCTCTAGTATAAGCCCTCAGAAAGTTATCTGCCAACAATCCAAAAGAATGGATCAACATGCTTCAAACAGCGCTCATGGTCTGTAAAACATGAGTTAACAACAATACAGGCAAAAGCCCTTATGAGCTTGTCTATGGAAAAAAGCCCACTCTCATCAGTACATACACAGGACCACAATTACCTCTGCCCAAAAAGGTGCCAGACAACAGTGACCCCAATGTACTGCAAGCCAGAAAAGACCAAGAGAAAATGGAACACCAAAGGGTTGAAAGGGAAGCAATCCCCCACCATCAGGAAAGATTCCAAGTCGGGGACGAAATCTGGGTTGTCAACCACAACCAACACAAATTAGACCCAGGGTTATGTGAACCAGGCATTGTCATGGAAGTCAAGCCCAATAACACCTACCTCATCAAAGGAATTGGAGCTAGGACCAAACTTAAATGTATGCACCACAACCAACTCTGCCTGTGCAAAGCAAGAACAGCCCAAAAAAATTCCAGACTCCCTGTTCCCAACGCCAAACTGAATCTATACCAAGTGCACATCCCCAACACTCTTAAGAAAATTCCCAAGGCTCCGCCTTCCAGCACCCCAGGGGAAGATGTTGCAACATCTTTGATTACTCCCTCTTGGGGAATTAACACCCCAAGCAGATTGCCAAATGGCTCACCAACCAGCCAGTAAACTAGTGGCACCATTATCAGTCAACCATCTATGACGGGGATCACCCAATCCAGATCCTAAGTAGAACACAACTTGAATAAGCCTCGTGGCTTACAGGGAAAATTACTTGGATAAGCCCCATGATCCCCATGATGTATATGGACAGTATGTGACTTGTCATGATACTATATATTATTCTATATTCATATACAATAAAGTATCATTATCTTCTTAAATCTACCCCTTATCTTGTTTATTATACTTTCCAGAAGTATATACTCAACAACTTGATTTCCTATTGCCAAGGCAACTGGAGGTGAAGCTATCCAATTAAATGAAAGCACAATATCAACAGAAAAAAACTATAAACACACCAAGGAAAAGTTAAATTGATAAAAATAGACTGTAATATATAATTATATTTTATTATTAGTGTTTTCTGAAATCTACTGTAATCAAGCATCCTTAATAGCAATACATTAACACATTTTATAGTAAACTGATGGTTTATCTTTCCCCCTCCTTTCTTCCTTGAAACTTTTAAAAAAAATTAAGGAGGAAGGAGGGTGGCTCATATATCATTATATGGTTTTGTGGTTGCTATATTAGTATTGCAACTGAACCAATGAGGATTCAGTATTTGAATTGGGGAAGACAACAGTCCAATAGAAAGGACAGGAATGATAAGAATAAGGTATTGTTGATTGTGGAATACTGTGATTGATATACTATATGAGGAAAGCCACCGGGCTGTAAGGGGGTGGCATGTTCCATGTAAGGTTTGAAGCCAAGGAATAACTTGTGCGGGATCAGCAGGTCAAATTGGTAGTGCTCCTAATTAGGAGAAAGTGCCTGCAATTTGAAATTGCCATCAGATTGTTTCATGTTGTTAGATACGTCAAGGGGCAACTAATTGAGCGCCCCCTGTGTATTGTAAGATACATTAGCAGGAAAGTCTGGAAACTTGGTTGCAACATTGGTGATTTGGAGTGCATAATATTATATCATTTCAGGGTTTAGACAATTTTACAGTTTGGTTAAGCTTCATGTCTAAACATGGTTATTGAGATTAAATTTTTCATTTGATTTTATGCAGAGTGGAGCTTCCTGATTTGGACTGGTTTCTTACTGTACATTCAATCTGGATTCCAAATCCCACAATTATTATTTGAGTTTACTAGTGGCATTCATTTATGATTTGAAATTTGGTTCATGGGTTTGACAATCCCGCAATTCCAAAAAATATAGTAAACTTAATGAAAATGGTTGATGGATTTGAACACTTCAAGTCTGATTCCAGTTAATTCATTTTGTCCATTTGAAATATGCAGTTTGACTTGAAATGTGCAAAGTGTCTATGGGTTCCCACATTTTTAAATATTCAAATAAAATACAAAGAATTCAATTTAATTTAAAAAAGGCCATCCCGCAAATTTGATTCAAAATTCAGACCAAGGATTTGACAATACCACATTTTTATGTCTAGGTTCTGAATTCACAGTAAGCTTCTGAGACTTTCTAATAAGATTTGGTACCTTGGGGTCAATGCTCCTGGCTCACCTAGTATAAAAAGCCTGGCTATGAGTTTTGGTTCCCCATTATCTTCTTTGTTGGATGTGCTATTAGTTTCTTTGTTCCCACACATACAATGTCTTTATTGGTAGACAATTTGGGGCACCTATGGCTTCTATGGTCTCTGCTAGATGCACTTGCTAATTGCTTGGGTTGCATAAAACTTTCCATAACACAAATAAAAATTACTATCCTATTTTTTATATATTGTAGTTTAGACTTTATAGGCTATTTTTGATACCAAATTTCTCACATATTTTTTCATATTAATAGTTTAAGTTTATTGCGCTTAAACATTTGGTCATACTGGCCTAATTATTTATATTTTTATCAATTTCAAGTTTTTTTTTAATTTTTCACATCTGTTCACCCAGAAATGTTAATGATCCTACTTTTATCCAATATTGGTTTCAGATTGCATGTATTGATTTAGATACCCCAGGTCTGAGATAGTACCTGGCATGTTTTTTTTGAATCTTGATTCTATGTACTATGGATTTGATTTGATACTACCATTATTCCCATAAATAAGCTCAACATTATAGTCCACAGAGTTTGTGTGCAATGTTCCTAACATGGTAAAGTAATAGAGAATTGTATGCATGTGAGTTGAATTTTTGTCATCTTGAGATCCCAGTCTTACTGTGCAACTTTAATGCATTACATTATTGACAAACATCCGGATTATTTGATATTCCCACTGAAGCCCAAATTTTTGTTGATACCTATTGAACTGCATGTTTGATGTTATTATTTGTTCCATGCACAGCTTTAGTTTCCTGTGTCCCAACTTTGGTGTTCCATCTCAGCAGCTCTGAAAGTTACAACAAATTATTCAAAATCCAGCCTATTATAAAGCTGCAACACTATAAAATCTTTTATTGGAATACAAACAACTAGAACTTCATCTAAATACTGCCACATTCTGATTTACTCTATATATAAATCATATACTAGTACTATTAAAGCTTAAATTCAAAATTGATAAATCTATGAAAAGCTTATTTTAAAAAATTAGTGATCAAATCATATAAATTAAATATAAAAGCAAAAAGGTGATAAAATTTTATTGATTGGCTAGTTATTAAGACAGAGTGGTATATATTGATCCAAGTGGGCATAGAATTGCACTACTGTCGCTGATGGGAGGATATGGGCCCCAAAATGGACCAAATCAAACAAATTATTTGGCACAGATGGAGTAATGCTCTTGAAAACTCTCTTGAGCCTCCCAAAGGCTTCTTCAACGGAATCAGGAATGCAAGTACACAGGAAGAAATAATAGGCACATAGGCACATAAGGCCAGTAGCCAATCTGCTTTCACCAATTAGAATATCAGTGTCAATAATGGGGAACTTACCAATGACTTTTTCCACTTGATAGGCCCTTGCTATCCAAGACAATGATATATATGAAGCCGCTACTGGGATATCTGAGATGATCCTGGACCAATTAGAAAATTAAACCCAGTTCTTCTATCACAAGGACCCTTTATCATTTGATATATCTCAACACCCCTCAAACCAAGAAGTTCCACCACAAAATAGGCTGCGGCACAGATAAATGTATGCTAGGGTACTTTGCCCTTGGCACCCTTGAGAGCATAACCATATGCATTGCACATAGACAGCACAAAATCTGATTTATTGATATAATAAAATTAGACTGTGTCCTTGCTCTTAAGTGTGGTTTCTGCCTCAGAATATTTGCGTCAGGTCTCTATGTTAGAAGAGCTATTCCAGTTGATTGAAGATACTGCAAGGGTTTTCTAGAAAAACCTGAGCCCTAAAACCATACAACAACAAAAGAAAATTGAGGGGTCAATCTTGAAATCTGACTTAACTATGGCCTGTACCTTTACTGGTTTAAGATGGCAGTCTAAGTTTATCCAGGAAAAAATTTCCCACCCATGCTCCTTATTTAGTAGTGTGAAGAGGCGCTTGGGCTTATTCATTAGAAGAGATTGCCTAGTATCAAGATATCATTTATACAGATCATTGAAAAAATTAGCGCTATGCCAACAACATCCACAACCTTCTTGCATTTATCATTACCCTGCATCAACTTTATAAAGATAAGGAGATTTATGTTAGGTATATCAAAGGAGCAAGCTCAAAGGTGTTATTGTTCACTGTTTTAGATAAGAAAAATTTGAAAGATTTTATGAATAGCCTGGGCATCATAGGATTTAAACTCTGCTTGCTTTTTGCTGGGTGCCCTGCACTGGTGGATGTATCTGTGTGCATTCAAGGCTGCTTTCTGTCTCACCTGCTTGAGTGGGTAGTTGAGTTGTACTCTCCCTATTGTTTGACCCCCAGAGACATTCCCAACCACGTTCCACCCCAGCTGCATTGCCACTCTGTTATTGTGTTGCTTCCATGTTTGCTGTAAAATGAAATTATAAATCAAAATATTTAAGTTGAAGTTCAACTTTTATGGGCATATACAATATCTGCATATGGGCATTAGATTAGCATATAAAACCCCCAGATGCATGTTTAAAAGGTTTATATTTCTAAAGTAACTATGTTTGGTTGTAAATAAACCCTTTTATAATGAAGCAATTAATTTTATTTAAAATTTCCCAGAATCCACATCAGAAGTAGATAGTTAGAACAATATTTTTATAATTTATTTTTCTGATTATGTATCTTATTTCAGAGAGCTGGATACTATAAATGTTTACAGATCACTTCACTCAACTGTGGAGTGATTTGGTTTTAGAATTGGATTGCTGTTGTGCTTCTTTTATGGTTTGGGGGTTGACCCATTACAACTGAGGTAGTTAGTCACTTATTTATATAGTAGACTTATGTACACCAAAAGACAACTGAAACTGTTTTGTTTATATTTTTAAATTATTGTATCATGCCCTGCTTACATTCTTTTATGATTTGATATGTTTGTTATACTACTAAGTCCTTTTTCCTATTAACGTCCCAAATCCCTGTTAACTGAGTGCATACTTCATACTGGTATTTAGAATTGGTTTAAGTTTCAGTTCATTTTGTTTACAGATGAACTTCCCTTTGTCCTTACAGCTGTGAAAACTACTGTTCTTAGGGAACTAATGCAATCAATTGCAATTCTTGTTCTAATTTTCATTAGTTATGACTGTTTTTTGGATTTTAAACAATTACTTTAGCTAGTTATTTTACCTAGCAAGACTGCATTTTATTCTTTTGGTTTTATTGGGTAAAAATTTCTAAGGTAGGTTATTCATAGAGCTGCTGTTGTAACTCTAAAAGTTATTATTTTCTTTAAAGCATCACCCAATGATAGTATAAGAGTTGGTTTTAAACAAAGGGTTACTTTAGCCTCAAAGTTGATTGATTTATATTTTTAAACATCTGCTTCTAATTGTCAAAAAACGGCATATCAGTTTTAGTCTTGAAGCCTTCCAATATTTGCTTTGTAGGCTTCTTCTTTATCCCTTCAAGTCCAAAGGGATTGTAGTTCCATTTATTAAAACAAAAGTAATTTCACTTTCCCCAGCGAGCATTTATTGTAATTCATCGGGGTTCATGTCTAATGTTACTACACTCATTATCTATCTCAACGGCTACAATTTAACAAAAAGCCATATAGAGTAGCCTAATCTCCTAAACACTGGTGCGGGTGGTGGAGAGATAAGGGTTATATAAATTATAAATAAACAAACTAAATTTACTTAATAAAATTACACTATAAACTCTTTTTAAAAAATTTAAATATATTATTTGAAGGCTAGAGATCCCAGTCCGAGGATAGTATTTCGCGGATGCATCATGTTTGCTGGCAAAAAGGGTAAGTGAGCAGAAGAAACTTTTGATTGAGCTCAGTAATGATAATCTCAATAAAAGTAAGTTGTAATGTTTCATGCTTATAGCTTAGCAGGGATAAATTGATTATGCAGATGGGGTTTATTGCTTGAAATATTAATGGTTGGTTTAGCCGAAGTGGTTGATCAAAGCTCACTGACAAGAGACTACGTAGGCTTTTTGCGCGAGGACTGGCGTTTGTTTTGGAACCAAATTTGGATGGTCCTGGGGGACATGCCGAGCTGTAAAGCCAAAGCAGCTCGCAGTTGGGTGGATGGGAAGCCAGTGGTTCTAAAGATCCGATTGAGAATAGTAAGCTGGGTTTGATTGGCACGGCATCGGCGGCTCTTCAGCGACCCATCCTTGCGTGGTGTAGTGTACATGGAAGGAAACAGCTCCCTAAGTGACGGTAGACGTACACAGGTGGTGGCCTTGGGTTGAGTCATCTCGGGCGAGTACGTGATTCTGCCCAAACCAACCAGGGAAAGCATATGTTTCATATTCAAGATTAGCTACATTTATGCCAGATGTACCTCCTAACTAGAGTTGCCCCTGATGCTTAGCCAGCTTAGCTTAGCCAAACCAACCTACTTTTCGTCAACACTCAAAGTATAGGTTTAAAACGGGCATTTAATCAGATTAGGACTAGCAATTTACTAATTATACAATCCTTAATAAACCCACTTTCCCTTACCCCATAATTCCGTGTTAACCAACCATGGGGAAATGAATTACGCTTTAATTAAACGACCCCTTATTATTTACCCCATCTCATGTGGATTTCTGGTTCTGGGCCACTCGCATCAAAGAGTTATTTTAATCATTAAAATATTAACCAGCCGTTCAAACTGTACCGCCCAGAGCCGGAAGCTAGCCGGGCTGGGCCGAAGCATCCCTAATCACATGAACCAACACTTGGTAAGTCCCCATCAAAGCTGAAAACCGCCGAGGAAGCTGCAAAATTCCCACTGCTCTCCTGGCGGCGAAGTCCCAATATATACTTTAGCTTACACGAATATTGCCACGGGTAGATTTGAGCTGAGACAAAGCCCATCCGAGTAGGGCTGCAGTGGATCTGAAACAATGGCTGCTTTATAAAAAGCAGTCATTCGTCTCAGATCTGGAAATGATTCTGAAAATTGTCTTGGCTACGATTTTTCGGGAATCATAGGAATACACTCCCACAGGAGGATATTTTTTTCAGATTTTTTAAAATAAGAATTATATTTTTTCTATAAAATTTTGAGGTTATAAAAATATAAAAATTTGAAGTTCAAATTTAATTCAACAATAAAAGATTTAATTGAAAAATATATCAAACCTGGCTCATCTGAAAAAAAGAAAGTCATCTTTAATATTTTTTAATTCTGAATTCCCCTGACATTGGGAATCTAAATTAAAAAAAGAAGACAGTATCAAGTATATACTTCTGGAAAGTATAATAAACGAGATAAAGGGGGAAATTAAGAAGAGAATGATACTTTATTGGATATGAATATAGGGTGATATATAGTATCATGGAAAGCCACATACCGTCCATGTACGTCATGGGGGCCATGGGGCTTATCTGAGTAATGTTCCTCTTAAGCCACGAGGCTTATTCAAGTTGTGTTCTACTTAGGATCTGGATTGTTTGATTCCCGTAATAGATGGCCGACTGATAGTAGTGCCACCAACTTAATGACTAGTCAGTGAGCCATTTGGTGACTTGTTTAATGAATTACCTGGGGTGTTAATTCCCCAAGAGGGAGTAATCAAAGATGTTGCAACATCTCCCCCTGGGATGCTGGAAAGTGAACCTTAGGAATTTTCTTGAGAGTGTTGGGGATACAGGCTTGGTATTGATCCACTTTGGTGTTGGGTACAGGAAGTTGGGAGTTGCATTGCGCTACCCTTGCTTCACATAGAAAAATGTGGTCATGGTGCATGAATTTAAGTTCTGTTCAAGCGTCAATGCCCTTGATTAGGTAGGTATTGTTGGGCTTTACTTCCATGACAATTCCTAGTCCTCTCAACTCTGGGTCTAACTTATGTTGGTCATGGTTGACAACCCAAATCTTGTCCCCTACTTGGAATCTTTCCTGTTGGTGGAGGATTGCTTCCCTTTCAACCCTTTGGCATTCCATTTTCTCTTGGTCCTTCCTAGCACACTGTACATCAGGATAACTGTCAGTTGGCACCTTCTTAGGTAGAGATAAACGTGATCCTGCAGTAGTACTAACAAGGGCAGGCTTTTTGCCCATATACAAGTTTGTACAGGCTTTTGCCTGTATTGTGGTTGACTTGAGTTCTACACACTGTCATAAATTAGACTGCATGGATAAATTGATCAAGGCTATCAGTGAAATTAATCCTGATAGTCAAGGCTAATTTAGTTCATACTCAAATCTGTCAGATCCAACAGATTTGCATTTCTAATTGTAATCCGGATGTTACAATGATTTGGCCAACCCTCTACATCCAGATGAATTGAGTTCAGGAACTGCAAGCAACTTCTGTAATGTGCAGCTGCAAGCTGCAGCTAATCTGGGGTAATGCACACCTACTATTCCCCGCCAGATTGTCCATATCATCCCTAGAAGGAAGAAACATGGATTCAAGAGCCTGGTGGACACAAGAAGATGCTGTAATATTCCAGACAATAGTGCAAGTGTTAATAACACTCCTGCATCCATTGCGCAGCCTTTCCAGTATATACACTTCCCTTATTTTTCTCAATAAAGATATACCTTTACAGATTTCACCTATTGCCTTTAGCTCTACTCAGTTGTTACCTTAGTTCTAAAATGAAAAGACTCCAGGGATAAAGGCTGGTATTAATCCATGTTTAAGCCTACAACCATACTCTCACCAGCAAGCACTTCAGATGTTAACCTCCAAGACATCAATAAAGCCCAAAACACAGCATTGGTGCTCACTCCTGATATGTATCCATATGAAAACACCAAACCTGCAGGACTCCCTGCTATGGTCTTGTTTTAGCCCAGGGATGGAATAGTCCTCTCTCTCTGCTTCTGCTTTGGCATACCTGCAAAGCATACTCCAGCAGACACTGGAGATGTCATTCCTGGAAACCACCAACCAGGATTGTTCGCCTCAAAACCCCCAGGAGCTGTCTGTACTTATCCAGTTTATGGGAGATGTACAGAGACCTCCTACCATCCAATGTTACAAAACCTTGAACTTAAATATGGCTATCTCTAATCCAGTGAATGCCAACATAGTTCCCTCCTCCCAAACCTTGGACTCCACTATTCAAGGAATGGACAAAGGGGCAGTTCAAGATGGGGAAAACTTGGCTCACCTGGTAATCCTGCCAGCATATGGACCCTCCATCAAAGAAATATTCCAGACCCTGAGTCATATCACCCCAACTAACTCAAGAAGGACATGAAGACCATTGACCAGATGAAGGAGCACCTGTATTACTTCATATACCCTGCTATCTGTCATAATTGAGTCCATCTTGACCGTCAAGAGAATGTTCTCCTGAATCAAATACAGTTGATTGCAGCCCAGCATAAATTCTTGCTGACCCTGTACTCTGACCTCAGCTCAAAGTTTGGCTTGATTAACCAACGTATCACTGAGTTAGTCAGGAACCAGATGTCTTCAACCCAATTCATGGAAACTATGGAGTAATCATTCCATAACTACATTCCCCAGGTGGTTCATCAAATCCTTAGCAACTATGGGTTGGTCCCATATTGGATCTCTGTAGTAACTGGACATGTCAAAAGTTCCACAGACCTCTTCCAGGCCATTGTACAGGAACTTGAAAAGATTACCCCAGGCTCTACAACTGTTGAGGCCACTAGAAATGACACCAATATGCTCCATAAAGAAGTGATGAAACTCTTTGGTCACTTCCACTCCTTGGAAAAGGACGTCCAGGAACTCCAAAAGGACAATGCCTTCTTGTATAGATATCTCTGTAATTTATAGGCCCAATTAGCTTAAGGACTCAAAGACCTCAAGGCCATTCATGCTGGTCCCAAGCATGACCAACAAAGACAGGCTGCCTTAGAGCAGGTCAACTGGACCTTTGCTGAGACCACCTGTCAACAGATCTGAGGCTTATAAGATGAAGTGGATGGACTGGTAAAGGAAAACCAGGTCATCAGAGAAGAGCTCAAGGACACCAGAGCTACTCTCTTCACTCTCCAAGACCATATTGACCGCCTTACTGCTTGTCTACCAGTCTCCCCTCCCAGAGGAAGAACGGTACACTTTGAGGAACCTAGATCAATCAGTAGACTTTCCTTGGGTAGCCAGGCACGCTCCTATGGCAATAATCTTATCACAGCTATGATGAAGATGATTCTTCCCAAAAAAACGTCCCTAGGAACATTATGATGACTGAAGCAGTACTGGAGAACAGTGAAAACCCCCTGGCTACTCTCGAACAAACCCAATTGCAGAAACGTCAGGCTGCCTCAGAAGCTAGATATCAGGCTTCCAGAAGCAACCGCTTTCCCATCTGAAGATCATTCAACACAAGCCATGTGATCCCTAACTTTAATCCTGTTAACTTGCCAAATTGTGATAGGAAAAGTAATGTCACCATGTTCTTGAGACTATATGAAAACATAATGTATGGGGCTGATGAGAAAATGAAGAGCTCTGCTATCTTTAACTGCCTAGATTCTGAGACACAGACAATCATCATTCCTAGCCTACCAGAATGCAGATGGTCCTTTGACAATGTCTCAAAGCTTTAATGGATGAATTTGGCAGCAAAGATGCCCTCAACAACCGGAAAATAGACTTTGTGGAAGGAGGCATTAGAAAAGGAGAAACCATGCAAGAGTTTTCTGATAGGTTCTACCTAGAATCCCAGACTCTGATCTCCCTGAAGGCTGCTTCCTTAATTGATGTTAAGTCTGCCCTTCTCAATACAGCACAACCTAACAAGAATCTCTCCCTTGCCTTGAAGTCTGGAATCTATGGAGCCCACAATGTCTCTGATTGGATTTGCCATCTACTCACCTTCAAAGATGACTTTGAAGTCCCCATGCCCTCTGGATAAAGAGCATTCCATGAGAACAGAAACAAACCTTCCTCTGTCAACAAGCCTAAAGCTGGTGAAAGCTCTACCACTCAAGGAAAAGCAGTACCAATAGCAACCACATCTGCTAAAAGTGTTGGAAGCCAGGACACATGCCTAGGGAATTCAAGCAAACAGTAACCAAGGTGCATCACGTAGGAGCAGAGGAGTATAACTCAGAAGGAGATCAAGAGGAGGAGCCAGAAAGCTTCTGAGCAGCCAGGATGAGGTGAAATCCCTGGTTGCTCATGTATATGTACCTCCCCTCTCTCCACCTTCTCCCCTCCTACCTGAAGACCCAGGTGCTCCCAGCTGTGTCCCTCCACCCAACACAGCTCTGACTTTGGAAACAGCAGACTTCAAAGTTCACACACCAGCAAGCCCTAGCCTAGGCTCCACTGACCCTGATGCTAGTCCCTTGCTCTGCTATCCTGACTCCCAGGAGATAGAAGAAGATCAGCTGCATAGAATTCTTGCTATCAATGCCTTCACCAGAGGTAGAAGAATAATGAAAGAACCCTTGACCACTCCTGAAGCCCAGGAAACTGTTACACTCCCTTACAGTGAGCAGCTGACTCTCCCTACTAGTGAAGTTACGGGCAAGAGTGATAGTGCCAAGAAAATGGCACAAATCCTCAAGTCTGTTAATGTCTCTGCTTCTCTGGATGCCCTGAAAGGATTCAGTCCAACCTTTTGTACAGCTTTGGAGGAATTCCTTAGTAAATACAATGATATGGATGTCTATCAAGTAACATCCCTAAGCAATGGAACTGATAGAACAGACTGCACCTACATTGATATGATGGTCCACAAGGTTAAGGTCCGAGCCATCATTGACTCTGGTGCACCAGGAAATAATGTCTCCTCGCAACTAGTCAAGAAATTGAAGTTGGCCCCAGACTTAGATTACCAAAAATTATTTGGGACGGCAGGCCCACTTACCACTAAAGACATGGGCGCTTACTTGTCATTGCCCCTGCGGTTTGGGAAGTTGATTGTAACTGCCCCTGCTATAGTTCTGGACAACCACAGTTATTATATCCTTATTGGCACAGGGCTCATGACAAGGTATGGGACTATTACTAACCATGGTGATAATACCTTCAAAATCCTAGGTCAAACCATCCCCATGTACTACAATGGTGCTAAGGTGGTTGACCTTCCCAAGAAGAAGCTTCACTTCATCAACATGGAGTATGCTGACAGTGATGTTCCTGTGGCCTATATCTTACGGCACAGTAAGCTTAGGATGCTTTCCTTGTCAACTAAGGAGTACAAAAGAATCCCCTTGTATGCTTCTTCTGTGTTCACCATTCCTTCTGGGTCTCAAATGATTCACCACACTGTTCTGTCCTTAGAGATTCCTTCTGGGTTAAATGGAGAAGTCTTTGGCCATCATGGTGCCTCCCGTCTGGAACCTTGGATCTATCCTGGACTAGTCATGTCTGGACCTGGAGAGCTCCAGGTCCTTCTAGCCAACCTTAGCCCTGTCCCCTTGACTGTGCAGAAGAATCAGCTTTTGGGATATGTCAGATTGGAAGAACATTCCAACTTGCTCCAAGCTTCACCCTTTGCTGGACTTGATGAGCTAGGACTTCCTGTGAATCAACCCTTGGTCTTGCCCTTGATCTCTTGTGACTCTCTGGTTAGTCTCACTGAATCAGAAAAGGACCAGGCTCTGGCTCTCTTTGACAAGTACAATGAAGTCTGTTGTGACCTGAGGCGCGGCACAGATACACAACGGGGAATCCTAACCGTAGGATTGGATTTGTACTAAGTCTTGGTTAGAACAACAGGGAAGGCTATGCAATTACCTTGTGGCCCTGATTGAATAATATCTGCTAGTTGTGGCTAGAGAGAGGCTCCAGAGTATGTGAAGACACAAAGAAAAAATGTGAATAGAACTGAAATTTTATTGGTAAAAGTGAAATGGAGTATATACTGTGGGCAACAGCGCCCATGTTGACAATAATAATGTCAACAGTGGTCATGTTGACACTATAGTAAAGTGACAACCCAGTTTTACTTAATGTTGTTTCCTGGATGTCAACACTTTTTTAATTAACAAAACACTTTACCCTGAACATTTTTAATGTAAAAAATTATTTAAATATACTTTATTATACTAAAATGACCCCAGAGAGTTCAAAACTGAAATAAAAAATACCATAATTAATAAGAATAAGGAGATAAAAGCAACTATTTTTCAGTTTACTATGTAAATTACACTCTTTATTTTAAAATTATTTTTTATTCCCATAAAAATAAAAATTCCAATGAACCAAAAATAAAGATATTTAATATATCATAATAACTACAAAATATAAAAAAATTCTAATTTTAATTTATTATACTTTATATAAGCATAACTGAAAATATCTCATAGCTTAAAGATAAATTAACAAAATATAAGATATTTCTTACAAAACTACATTAAAACTGTATCTTAAACTTACCATTTATACTTAAAAAGATTAGTACTATCCAAAAAAATTAAAAGTAAAAAATATACAGGCAAATCAAGGTTTATTAAGCTAATTAAAGCACCAGCAAGAGCAGTGGCAACGTCCTCAAGGTACTTCTTAATCTCTGCCACCTTATACTTTTTCTTTACTACCTTCTGAACGTCCTCCTGGTAGTCCTGCTCCTTGGACTTTTGCTTCTTGGGGGCCACTTGGTTGGCCAGGTTGCAAAACTTGGAGACAGTCCGGGCCTGCTCCTCCTGTAGCTTCTGGAAGAACTTGTTATATTTGGGGTTCAACCCAAACTTCACCTTCAGGTGCTTGTGCCAAACCTCAAGGCTAGAGGTGGTCTTCATCTCCCCTTTGAAGCAGGCGCCCTGGCAATTCCAAGGGGCAGTGGCCCCGCTCTTACCTCTCCGGGCAGTCACCTTCTTGCCCACCCATTGGCGCTCAAAGTAATCCAGGTAGCCTTTGAAGATGGCAGAGTGCTTCTTGATGTAAGAATCCTCCAGGAGGGCCTCAAAGCCAATCCCAGTATGCTCTGGGCGCACAAAAGCCAAGGCAGCAAACTGAGTCAAGGCAAAGTGGCACTTTCCCTTACCATTGTTAAGATACTTCTCAAAAAGGTCCTTCTCCTCTTGGGATTCTTGATGAGGGCCTGCCTAAAATGAAAGAAGCAGCCCTGGAATTATCCATTGAAGGTGTCCTCAAAGGCTCTGAACTGAGCTTGCTTGAAGTCCATTATGATACCCTTTGGCCCAAGTGAGCGCGCATGAGCTAGCTGCTCAGTGGCTAGGGTCAACTCATCCTTCTCAGCGGAGAAGGGATTTGCCCTTGTGGTGTGAGTGGGAGGGGGGAGCTGGTTGGTGGGAAGGGAGCACAAAGCATCCTGGACAATCTTGAAGGCTCTGGTGTAGACTTTAGTCTTGGCACCAGGAAGGAGAAAGAACACAAGAGGGATAACCTGGTCATTAAACTGCCCATGCAGGACCCAAAGCTGCTTAAAGAGAGAGGGGCAAGTAGCAAATGTGCAGCCACACAGCCAGATGGTAGCAGTATTGAGCTGCTCCAGGTTTTGGGTTGTGGCGTAGGCTATAATCCTATCCTCCACTTCCTGCCTATTGTCATGAAGCAGGAACATTTCACTATCCTCTATCTTCGTGAGGGCATCTGTGAGGACCAGGTCTTCAATTTTAGTGGCGCTCCTGGCCAGGGGATTAGAGGCTTGACATCTATCACTTACAAACTTGACCAACTGATTGTGGGTTGGCACCCTCTTCAAGTTGGTTGGGGAGAGGTACTTGTAAGCAAACACAGCCATCTGGGTGGCAGAAGGATCTTTGGAGGTGGGCATCACCTAGACAAGATACCACTTGAGGAGGCAGGCTATGATGGTATTTGGCATTATGCAGGTATGCTTTCCCTTGATGGTTTGGACCAGGTCCCAGCGCTCAGTGTTGAGCTGCACTGGGCAGGAGCGGTCCTTGCAGGTGTAATGACGGCTCTTGAAGCCCCGGTTGGTGTTGTTGCAAGAGAAAATATAACCATTGGCCACCATGGCTGGCCCACCCTTTACGCTCATGATAGGAAAATACTTAGGCAAGGAAGAGGGAACCTTAAATTTGCTGTCAACATTGCAGATGTTGTGGGCTAACAGAGGGTCCCAGGGGCCAGCAGGAGCATGGCGGAAGCCAGAGAAGTAATTAGGGCGGGGCTTGATATCATCCCCAGATGAACTTGAAGGGGGGGGAGTTTGGTGGTGGTGGGGAAGCAGAAGGGGGCTTATTGTGGTGCTCCTCATGTGCAGAAGACTTATCCTTTGGAGGGGAATTCTTGGCTTGGCGCCACTTCTTGGTAGGCTCCTCATCTGAAGCTGAGTTTTAGAAACTGTGATCTGTAAGGGAACCATCAGATTTCTCTCCCCCAGTGGAGTGAGCGGGGCTCTTCTCAGGAGAGGGCTCAGGGGAGGGCTTTGGGGAGGGCTTTGGGGATGGTTTTGGAGTGGCCTTCTTTGATGAAACAGGCTTATTTTTGGTGGATTTGGTTGGCTTTGAAGGACGCTTGGTTCCTTTGGGCTGTTTGGAAGTGTTTTTGTCCTAAAATAATAAGTAAAAGGGTCCAAAAAAATGCATGTAAAAAAACAAACAAAAATACTAAAAAGCATAATATATAAAAATTAAATCTTAGATGGTTTTTATAGGCATTTAAAAGTTAAAAAATACTTGTCTAGTTTTAAATTTATTATAGTTTTAAATAAAATTAAAAGTTAAGAGAAATATGAAAAATTAGTAGCTTTGAATATGAATTTTATATTAAAAAATTAGAAAATATGAAAGAAAAAAGTCAAAAATACAACATTTCAAAAAATAAGAAGTTTTTATCATGTAAAATTAAAGTTTTATATGTGAGAACTGAAAAGCATTGACATTATGAGTGAAAATTAGTAAAAAAAGCTGCATTATCACTGTCAATTACAAAAATTGTAGACATTATTTTTGACAAAATTGTCACTATCAACATTTTTTTAAAAATTTACTGTGTTTTTTCATAGTACACTTAATTAAATTTACGCAGGCTAGCAAAAATTAACCATTTTCTGTGTATTTTTGTTCACATATATAAAAAAACATATGAAAATAAGTAAAAAAAGTATCAAAGTTCTTTATTCTTTTATTAAAAATAATATTTGGGTAGTGGTAATATGATATTTTATCATTGCATATATGTGAAGTTGTTAAGAAAGTTGTATTCAGTATTGAAAAGGGTAAAGTGTTGACAACATCACTTACAACATTCTTTATATGAGGTGGCATATTAATCTAGGCTTAATTGTGCCACTCTAATTTGCTTAACTCTACCCCAGGGGATGATCACAAGCAAATAAACGACATTTACAAGTTTCCACATTATTTTTGATAATAAAATCTATAGTAACTTACATAGTAACTCACGCTTAAATTATTGGATCCCTGTTAGCCACCAATCCACTTAATATATTAAAGCCAGAATAAGTGCCACATATATATTTATAACATGAACTTTTCAACAATCAGATATATGCGCAATGACCTTTTTAATATATTAATTTAATAAAAAATATTTTTAAATGTACAAAGAATTTTTTTACTGTAGATGTTTTAGTTTTAGTATTAAAAAAGTTATGCTTAAAAAGTGTCAACATTGACACTTTTACGCTGTGAAAACAAATAAAAAATAAACTAATTTTTAATAGTAAAAGTAAAGGAAAAATCTAAAAAATTGAGTTTTTTATTAAGCTTAATATTAAATTGTGTTGAGATGGCCACAATTTTGTCGTGTTTTCTGTTTTTGCACCCCTGAACGCTTTAAAAAAGAATTAAGCTAGCGTGACTAGCAAAAAACATAGGAGATTTAGAGTTTCAAGTCAATATTGGCGTTGTTGCCTATACTGTGTAGCTTTACCACAAAACAGTACATGGACAGTAGTATCACTTGCCACAAGTATGAGTGGGGCAAGTGAGTTGCGCAGAATCAGGAAACTGAACAATTTAATTTCTTAATTCAAAGCCAGCCTCATTTTGAAGGGCAAAAGCGAAAGAGAGAGATTCATCCTTGAAATAACCCAAAAAAGGCGAAATCAAAATATGGTGAAAGGCAGCATTAATGACAGTAAACATATGGGTCATTATTTTAGAGATTAGGCCATTTTCTAATGCACATGCTGCTCAAGTCGCAGCATAACACAGTTCGATTTTGAAAAAGTAACTAATTACACAATTTATATTTAAACATTAATAACTCAATGAAAAATTAATATTTTTTAACACTGTAAACTATCAAAATGAAGCTAAGAATCTTATCTTTATATTGGTGTAAAAATTTTAATATGTATACTATGCTCAATATTAGAGCGAAAGTAATTTAAAAGAGCATAATCCAGATTTTATTATATGATTATATCTAATGATATAAAGTAGATCACTTCAAAGCTAATAAATACTCTTTTTTGAATACACAACAGATGTTTTTTATTTGACGAAATTAAAGATAAGATTGAGAGCTTTATTTTTGCATTTTATTTTATTTAAAAAGCTCAATTCTCTAGGATTTTATGATAGTTTGAAGTTAGGATGTTTTTATCACTGTTTAGATTGATTTTAAGGTTCAAGTGAGCTTCGAACCTCAAATTGAGCATTCTTTAAATGGAATTCTTTAATATTTTATCATTTAAAAATATGCGGAAGAGTTACAATTAACTGAATACATCATTTTAATTGATTTGCATTGATTACAAAGAGGATATGATGTAATAATAATGCTTAGCTGCTTCACATATATCACTTGTGCATGAAAACTGGGTATTTAATTAATTTCTGCAAACATAAATTCAAGTTCAAACTATAATAAAAGCTATCACACCATTTCTTTCAGAATGGTGTCATTTAGCTTGGTATATAAGAGCTAAAGTACCACAAAGCTTCTAATCCAAATAACCCAATTCAAAGACCACATTCTGATCATAACTACTCCATCATTAAGGCACACATCAAAGATCTGACCTAATTACAGATTCAAAATACTACCATGTCCTCAGTTAAATTTACTTCTTCCATGCTACCCTTTTTTTCCTTGGGAGCTTCAACAAAAAGAGAGAGAATTGCAATGTTAAAAAAGGCATTCCTCTTTATTGCTGGTGATGATCTTGATAATTTCATCAAGCACTTCCTTACTCAAACTGAATTTGGGAAAGCTCAGTTCCTGCCAACTATTCAAAATCAAAAAGGCAATGAGTTCATTGAAAACTTAAAGGATCTCATGAAATCTTCTCCCCAAAAACATCTCCCAGCCTTGCGATCTCTGGTTACTTCCAGTTACTCTTTAAAAGAGCTTAATGATATGGGGTTTAATATAACCAAAAGTGAGTTTGAATACTCAAGAAAAATAAATAAAAATAAAAATGTAAGCTTAAACAAAAAAAGCCAAAAAAATAATAACTATTCATTAAAAAAAGAAATAACTAAAAAAATAATTAAAAAATTGCTGGAAAATTCTTTTGAAACAAGCCAGTTTACAAAAAAAGTGCCTGAAAAAATTTATAAAGATATAGAAAAAGAGATGAGTAATTACTCAACTGAAATTAAATACTCTCTACTTAAAACAAAAAAAGAAATATATGAAAATATGAAAATAAAAAATGAAATTTCAGTTTCAATTTCCACTTACTATAAATTAATCCCTAAAAATATAATAAAAAGTAAAAAACAAACTGATATGTGCAATATTTGTAATTTAAAAAATTCACTAGAAAAAAAGAAGGAAGAATGTGAAAGTAAAAACTTATCATTACCAGAATCTATAGACAATGACTTAAAGACTATTAATCAGCACCAAGACTTTTATGTTCATCAAAATTGTGAATATAAAAAAGATATTAATGAACTAGATGATGAGTCTTGTGTTGTAGTTATAGATTATAAAGAAAACTTAAAGGTTGGAGGTGGTCCAATTGAGACCAATAATTGTTTTTATTCAAAAAAACCAATCTCATTATTAGGGTTTGCATTAGTTTTTAAAGAAAACAATAAAATTAAATATGAATATCATGATTTTTTGTCTCAAATATTATCACATGATTCTTTATTTTCAGGTGAATGTCTAATAAGTCTTCTTAAATTAGATAGATTTAAAAAAATAAAAAATATAAAAGTATGGACAGATAATGGAAATCATTTTAGATCATATGAATTTTTATATTACTTATTTAAAGAGGCACCTAAATATATTAAGGGTTCCATAAAATATAACCGTTTTGTTGAATGCCATGGAAAAAGCATTGTTGATGGTCACTTTGGTGTAATATCAAAAATTTTAAAGGAAAAAGAAAATGTACTTTATATTAACAACATTAATGATCTAAAAAATATTTGTGAGAAAGAAGAAAGAAGAAAAGAATTATACAATTCATCTTTAACTGGTTCAATTGTTTCCCAAAAAGCATTTTTTTATATTTATGAAAGGAAATTTAGGCCTATAAAAAGAGAGCTTGAAGTTAAAAATCTGCGCATTAATCTTTCATATTTGATGAAAGATGGGAAGTTATATACTTCACCTTTAACATTTGAAAGCTTCTCAGAATATTCTGAGATATTTTATCATTTGAAATCACGTGATGATACCAGAGAAACAAAAATATCAGAAGATGCTAGTAGTGTATTGGGGCAAGTTCATGAAGTAGGGCAGCTTACTAGAGGGTGTATTTTAAATAGAGTTATCAGTCTTTCAAAAACAACAACCTTTTTTTCTGAAACAAACTAAGAATATTTATGATGAGCCAAAGATAGGGTAATAGCATTTATAGCTTTGGGGCTGCTATTACTCTCCCATGCAACTCATCATAAATATTTTTGGTTTGTAGTAGCACTTAAGATATTTTCAGTAGTACTATAAGTTGCAATTTTCAATTATAAAATCAATGAATTATTTTTTAAAAAATCACCCAAGCCCAAGATCAATTAAATATTTGGGATTGATTATATTTTACTCTTTCTGAATAATTTGAATATGAATAATGTGATTAAGTTATAAAATAACCAATCTGGCGCCTAGGCATAACAAGAAAAATAATGTCCCATATGTACACCAAAAGTCAACTCATACCATTTTGTTTGTGAATTAATGTATTTTTGATTGAATTTGAATAGTTTTGCTTTGCGTGTGAGCACTTCTTTGCTGTGTTGACCCATTTTGCCCATTAACGCCAAAAATTCCTGCTAACAGAGTGTATATTTCAACCTGATAGTTGGATTTTGTTCAAATCTGAAATCCTTTTTTTAATCTGAGGTATTTTTGGTTGTCATAGCTTTTAAAACTACTGTATAAGAATTTGAGCAAGAATGATAGATTTATTGTTTGATATAAGATAGAATATTTATATCATTAGTTGGCTGATGGGGTTTCAAAAAATATAGAGAGGTATCCTGACTATTCTGTGAAGTGTTGGATAAACATATAATGGCTTCTTTGAAGCAGGTGCCTCTGTAGTTGTCCCTGCCAAAGCTGACATCTTTTTAAATGTTTCAGAAGAAGTTGCTTAATCTGAAGCCCCGTTTTGAGGGGATTTGAACACACTTTTTAGTTGCTATGAGAGTTGAGATTGAGTCAATTCCTAAGCCAAGGGGTTCATCTGAAGACTCATAATTAGTGAAATATCAAACATAATCCTTATCTAGTAATAAAATTATATTTAGAAATATTTTTATGTACTTTCAGATATATACCTGATTACTCTGAGTTTAGTGGGTCATCTAGACATCACATTTGAAAGAAAAGCCTAAATTCTAAATTTATAATGAGGAATTATACCAAGAAAAAACCAACTTTCTAAAATATACTCAGGATTATAATCTATGCCTCTGCCTTAACTAAAAACTTTAATTTAGGAAATTATTAGTTTTTTGTTGTTGCATGGCCATATAAAACTTCTTTTTTCAAAACCCAAAATTTTACTATTTTTGTAACTGTGCTGTTTTAGCAGAGTTACAAGGAAGAAATATTTTGGAGATTAGATAATATTTTTTATTGAGAGATAGTTATTATATAGCTAGTGTGAATATGGGATAATAGGAACATGATTATGTTAGTCACATGGTGAGATGGTGAAGGGGGGTGGCCTGATCTTGGTAATGAGTCAAGCGCCAAAACAAGTTATTCACTGTGAGTGATCATCATCTGTTCATGTTGTTATATTTAGAAATTCTAGTTGACTTCCTAGTTTGGCTTCAAGTGACTGGATAATTGGTTTGCAGGACACAAACTGCTTACTCAGATTCTTGCTGGCAGATTGAGCCTGCTGTTTTTGTGAGAATTGGGGAGCAGGTTAGTAGGAAATAAAACCAAGCTCTCAACCACAATAAAAATTGTGGTTTCAGCAACAACCAAAAGGTTGTTGCTAACAATTCCTGGGAGGCCAAAGGGGGGAAGGAATCAACTGAACACTAACAGCAACAGAAAAAACCAAATGGCCAGATTCCATTAACAAATTTTGAACTTTATTAGAGTAGAGAATGATAAAGCAAGGTCTTTTACAACACTTGCATTCATTTAAGGGATACAATAGGATTGGGGTGGTAGATTGAATGTCACAAACCAATTGACCAATGATATGAGCGGATAAAAATGCATTTCTTGAGACAGGAAGATCTTGAAAAAATTTGAATGGACATAGTAAAAAGGAAAAATGAACCAACTAAAATCAAGAATATGCTTTGGATACAATTACCACTGCTCCTGGCTGCTATTGCACATGATATTTAACCAGAGGTGTCTCTTGGGTGGGTTAGGTGGGGGCATCTTCATAATAATTCCAAAATATTAAATTGATGGCCTTTCTTGGGCTTTTTAAGTAGCCTTTTAGATAAATATTCAAAAATAATTTGGTAGAAATTCCCAAGCATTTGGCAGGAATTGAAGTGGAGGTCTAAGGGGGAGGCGTAACTTTACAGTTTTGACACTCTCTCCCGGCTGAAGGTCAGCCTCCTCTGGGGGAAGGATGTCAGGGAGGCCATCAGGATCTCAGGTGCTGTACTGGATATTTTCTGTTTGGTTGTGGGTAAAGCAGCCTTACACTGCTTCTGTTGTGCCTTTCAGGACTATAACCAATTATGGTATAGTACCTTGTCCTGTTTGCGTTTGCTGAGTCCTTGTACAAAGTTTGTGTAATTTTTTTACCTTTAGTATGATGGCCGGGCCTACTTTCTTGGTTAGTAACTTGCCCTTGTCTGTATACATTACCAAGACCTTGTCACTAACCTCATGTCTGTTTTGGATGGGGAAAAAGGTGTTCTATAGAAATTTCTTTTCCTTATCCAGCTGATCACTATCAGCTTTTATCACATGGGGTGCTGAATAAGGGGGACTTTGCTGGGAAATTCCAACTTTGGTTCTGTGAGGGCTTGGATGATATTTGGTTATGTGCCATAAATGAGTTCAAAGTGTCTCTTTCTGGTGGATCTGTTTACCCAGTTATAGCATACAATGAGTGCAGTTGGTAGCTGCTTGTGCCAGTCCTCAGGTCTCCTGTCTGTGAGCTTGGCAAGGGTCTGTGTTGAGCAACTTATGTTATTGCTGGTATGTTCAAAGCTGCAGATAGGTGTTAGCCTTTCCAATTTACTTTACCTAATCTTATGCAAGAGCACTACATACTACAATATAATAGAACTTTGAAGATATTTACGTTTATTGAAACTGGAGTACAATCTAGCCAGTGGCTGCAATCTATCCAGGCAAAAATAAGAACTTGTTGTTTTCCTTTCAGGTGTCTGTATCAATATATACTTCAACAACCCCTGTTCTTGTCCTTTCAGACAGTTCTCAGTGGATACCTTTGCAATAGGTCCATCTTTGCTGGCTGTGCCTATCCTGATTGGCTGTCTTTAGCATTTGTGCTGCTACTGGCTTTATCAAGGCGTACATGGCACTTCAGCTAAAGCCTACTATCTTCTTGAGCTATTCTACTATCAAATTTTGATTGGCTGTATCTTACGCGCTTCTTATGGCACTGGGAAACTACGCCGTATTTAGTTGACACTTAGAAATGGTCCCTAATCTGTCCTCCTACATTGGAAGGTAGAATTCCAGTATTCCATTTTCAGGGCTTAATTAGTGATCCTTTTCTGGCTGTTATCCTTCTGCTTATTAATGCAATGGGTCAAATACAGGACTATATACCATATAATAGCAAAATCTATCCAATATCAACTTGTGAATTATCTGCCGTGTAATGCTGACCTGAATCAATAAGGAACCCAATTATACCCCCTGTGATGCTAATCCAAACTTGGTATTCCCTAGCCATATGCACATCACTTGTTTGATATACTCATATACACCTATCAGAATGGATGAGACTGAGTTGATACAACGTTCAGTAGGATGGAATGAGCAATATACAATTGATGATTACACAATTACACGGCATGTAATCAATGATAATTGTTGCATTGGCTAACGTTTATATGGCGTATAATTGCTACATCAATTAAAGTAAACTAGTAATATATGGCGTATAATCATTACACATTGGAATGAAGATATGTGATAATATGGCATATAATTGTTGCATCTATCATAATAAACTAACAGTTACATAGCATATAACTGCCATATCAATTATAATAGACTATTGATTATACAGTGTATAATTACCACGCTTAATGAAGTGATAACCAGATGATAATACAGTGTGTAACTGATAAAGATCTGCGTGCAATTCTTAGCCTAATCATTTTTGACCAATCAGCCTAATCTCACAGCCTGTAATAAGCTACTGTTTAGCCGCTCAACTTGGCCATTGGCCTGAGGATGGTATGGCATGGAAATGTATGTTTGAACCCGTTTTTTGTGAAGTATACATTGTTGTTTTCTGAGGTCAACTACTTGCCTCTGTTAGTGATCAAAAGCTCTGGCTTTCCAAACTTACTGATGATTTTTCTGCCAATTAATTGGCATACATTGTTGCATATGTGTCTTCATTACCTGATCTACTGGCCTGCAAGTGGCAAAGTCAATGTCAGTGATGATGTACTTCTTATTGTTGTGCTCCTGGGAATGGGCCCCACAATATCAAAGGACCATGTCTTGAAGGGTAACTGGGATCAAATAGGCAGCACAGACTTAGGCAGAGTGTTGCTTTTTGCAATTTTTTTGCATATATCATATTGCTCAAAAACCTCTTGCACGTCCTGGTATAGAGTTAACACCATCATGCTTTATGCTTTAGTAATTCATAGAGATTTTGGTGACTTGTATCACCCAGATCTAGATGGTAATGTAGGATTGTGTGGATTCTTTGGTGTGTTGGAATGTACAGAACTGTGCTTTCATTGGTCATCTTTTAATGCAAGGTGCTGTATACATCAGTGAAGAGATGCTCATTTTTATAACAGTTTCCTTAGTGATATAAGTGGAAACTGGTGGGAAACTCTTATCCTTGGTTTAGAGAACCAAGAGAAGCCAGTCAGGGTCAAGCCTGTTTTTGCCTCTTGTGGCTTGGATGTACAGTTGAAAAAGGGTGTTGGCCATGACCAACTCATGCCCTGGCTTATATTGAATGTTCATGTTGAATCTTTCCAGGAACTCCATCTAGTGTGCTTAGCAACTCAACAAGTTGGCCTGGGTTTTGAAGTAGACAAAGGAATTATGATCAGTTAGGGAATTTAATTCTTCCTGGTACTTGAGGTAGCAGAGCCATTTTACAAGGCAATAGATGATGGCTAGTAGCTCTTTGTTGTAGATTGGGTAGCAGCACTTGCCACAAGTTAACTTGCAGGACTTATAGGCCACATGAAGGAAATTACTGTTGTCCTTTTCATTCTAAGTATACCTCCAATGGAAGCATCTGAGGTGTTGGTTTTCATTTGATAGTCCCCATCTTGCTTGGGGTACTACAAGATGAGGGCAGACATTAGCTTTCCCTTCAGGCAAAAGAAACAGAGGTTGTGTTGTAGAGTCTTTATATATTTAGATTTGATGCATGTTATGGCTGATAAGGATGCTGTTAGGGAGCCAAAGTTGGGGATAAATTGTTGGATATAGGCAATCATCCCTAGGAAGGTACAGAGTTTGGTCTTGTCCTTGGGTGGTGGCCTTGTGCAGATTTCTTGGATCTTTTAGTTGTCAGGTTTAATACAGTAGTTTTCAAACCTGTTGAGATAAACATATATTAGTCAGTTTATAACACATGAACTCAGTCTAAAAACAAAATAAAAAATTAAAGAATGTATATTAAATTACAATAGATTTAGATCCAATTTGATTTTGTTTTTAGACTGAGTTCATGTGTTCTAAACTGACTAATATATGTTTATCTCAACAGGTTTGAAAACTACTGTATTGTCTTTTGACACCACATGACCAAAGAATAGCAGCTGTTTACAGTAGAGCTGGCAATTTAATGGCTTAGAAAGCAGTTTGTGTGTGCCAGGATTGTAAAGAATACCTCCAAGTCCTTGTGGTGTTGTTCCATAGAGGAGCTGTACACAATGATGTTGTCTAAATATAACAGCACATGTTTGCTGATGTGGGGTGCAAAGACATCATTCATGAAGATAACAAATTTTTATGGTACATTTGTCATCCCAAAGTTGAGTACAACACACTTTTACATTCCATGTTTGGCACAAAAGGCTGTTTTGGGTATTTAATCATCTTTGTTTCAATTTTGGTTGTAGCCTGCTGTCAGGTCAATGTGGAGAAGACATTTTCTCTACCTAATGCATCAAAGAGGTCATCAATGAGTGGGAGTAGGTAACAATTTTTGATGGTAACTTTTTTTAGTACACATTAGTCCATAACAAGTCTAGCTGTTTTGTTCTTTTTTCCACAAAGAATACAGCAGCGCCAAAAGGAGATTGTGAGGGGCATATAAGACCTTTTTCCAATGCCTCCTTGAAATATGCGTAAAGGGAATTGCCTTTGTTTGGGGTAAGGCAGTATATAAGTTGAGTCTTAGGTACAGCTCCCTTGAGTTGGATAGTGTGTTGTATGTGTTTCCCTGGTAGTAACCCTGGTAGTGCCTCCTTGAATATTTCTTGATGACAGGCTACAATTCCCTGATCCTGAGGAGTGGTGGTGTCCTGGTGGTCCTTGAAGTGTATAATCTCATACTTGCAGAAGTCCCAGTCAATTTCCTTGAGGTTGTCCTTTTACTCAAGGGTCCCAGTGATATGTACCAAAAATTGATCTTGTAAGAGTTGGTCCACAGAGTCAGGGTAGATCTGGTGATTAACCCCTTCACCCTTGATGATTAACACAGATGTGACCCAATCCATGTGGGGATTATTCATTTGAAACCATTCCAGACCAGGTACAACGTCAAATTTAGGGAAGTCAATGACGGGTCCTTGGATGGTAGAGTGTAGATTCTCTAGCGTAATAAAGAAGGGGGCATTCTCTTGTGTCACAGCAATGTTATGTTCATCATCTAAAACCATGTTCTTAATCTGTAAAGGATTATTGGTTAACCTGATCTCGTCCACAAAGTTGCTGTTGACAATCATGCAATATTTTCCTGAGTCCAGGAGTGCTGAGCCAGTATAACTAAAAAAACAGAAATGATAGGACATCAGCTTATTGGGATTTCTGGTGATGGTGTAGAGTACTGGGTCTTCCAAGAGCACCTGGATTATTGGACACTAATCTACGTCCTTGGGTTGGTACTCATTGTTGGGCAAGTCAGGAGTTGTGTGGGGAGAGCTTGGCTTTCTTAGTGCTCTCCCTGGGCTTTTCCCTTGTCCTGGCTGTCCTGTGTGGCAATGATGTGTAAGTGTATAAAATTTGACTGCCCATTGCTCCCATTCCTGTGACTATTTGAGCCCGCAGTTTTATGGTTTGAGTTATTGTTGTTATTTACTCCCAGGCAGAGGGCAGTTGGAGAGTCCAGCTGGATGAGAGTCCTTGGGTTGCTCTTTTTCCCAGTCTGTGCTTTATGAAGGGCATTGGACGTTTGCTCCTCTTTCTCTGCCTCACAGTAAAGGCTCTACAGGTTGGTTGCTTGGTCAGGTTGATGTGCCTCATTACGTATGACTTAAGTGTGTTGTAGTACATGAGATGGGTAGCTGGGATGTGTAAAGCCATATATGAGGGGGCTCATATGCAAAGCTCCTTGTATGTGTGAGTGAGTTCTTTTATTATACCAGTCTGGATTGGGTTCTTTACTTGGCGTATGATCATGAGTGTGGTGTCCTTCAGCACAAACCTTGACAAGAAGTCTTGCTTGAAGGTGTCCCAGTCCTTCTCAGTGTGATCCTCATGCTATTTGTTACATCAGGTGCCAGCGTTGTGTATGAGTTGAATGGAGCTTTCTGCAATCCAGAAGTGTTGCAGGCATTCCATTTGTGCCAGTTTGCTCTGGGCAGATTGAATCCATGTTGTGGTGTTGTTGTCATTGGCTCCAGAAAATGGTTTAAAGTCAGTGCTTTGAAGTCTTTGGGCTATGTGGGCTGACATGATGCTTTTATCTGTTGCTCAAGAGACAGTGGTGAAAGTTTGGAAGAAACCTTGTGCAAACAAGGCATTAAAGGCAGAGAGCAGGACTACCATGTTCTGTTATAGCACAAGCCCTTCCAGTATTTCAGTAATAGGTGTGTAGGGTGTCCATTCTACAGGGAGGCCATACATAATTCTTTTGTATATTTGTTGACCTCAGCAAGTACAGACAATAGGCAGAATTTTGAGGGATAAGGTGAGATTAAAAACCTACTTCTGCTACCAATATTGTAACTGTGCTGTTTTAGAAGAGTTACAAGGGAAAAATATTTGTGTTAAAACAGCAGGCTTGACCTTCCAGCAAGGTTCTGAGTAAGCAGGTTTGTGGCCTGTAATCCAATTATCCAGTCACTTGAAGCCAAATTAGGAAGTTGAATCAAATTTCTAAATCAAAAACATGAGCAAAGGATGATCCCTTACAGTGGATACCTTTCTTTGGCACTTGACTCATTACCAGGATCAGGCCAAACCCTTCACCATCTCACCATGTGATCAACACTATCATGCTCCTGTTATCCATGAATCAAAATAACTATATAATTATTATCTCTCAATAAAGAATATTATCTAGTTTTCAAACATTTCCCCCTTGTAACTCGGCTAAAACAGCACAGTTACAAAATTTGGAAACTAGATAATATTCTTTATTGAGAGATAAGTATTATATAGTCATTGTGAATCATTAATAACAGGAAAATTATTGTGTTGATTACATGATGGGATGGTGAAGGGGGTGGCTTGATCCTGATAACAAGTCAAGCGCCAAAACAAGGTATCCACTGTAAGGGATCATCATTTGTTCATGTTTTTGGATTTGGAAATTTGAGTTGCTGGGAAGTTGGGTGGCGTATCACAAACCCACTTAATTGAAACCTTGTTGGTGAATTGAGCCTTATTTTTTGCCACCTTTGCTGTGTATATACTTTTGGGAAGCATATATAATGAGATAAAGGGGAAAATTAAGAAGAGAATGATACGTTATTGGATATGAATATAGGATAATATATAGTATCATAGTAAGCCACATACTGTCCATGTACGTCATGGGAGTCATGGGGCCTATATGTGTAATGTTTATCATAAGTCATGAGGCTTACTTAAGTTGTGCTATGTTTAGGATATGAATTGTTTGATCCCCGTAATAGATGGTCAAACAATAGTGGTGCCACCAACTTAATGCCTAATTGATGAGCATTTGGTGACTCATTTAAGAACTACTTGGGGTGTTAATTCCCCAAGAGGGATTAATTGAAGATGATGCAATATCTCCCCCTGGAGTACTGGAAGGTGGAACCTTGGGGATTTTCTTAAGATTATCAGGGATACAAGCCTGGTACTGATCCAGTTTGGCGTTAGAGACAGGGAGTCTAGAGTTACGCTGGGCTGTTCTTGCTTTACATAGGCAGAGTCAATCATGGTGCATGTGTTTTAGTTTGGCTCTAGCTCCAATTCCCTTGATGAGGTAAGTGTTGTTGGGCTTGACCTCCATGAGGCACCTGGTCCATGTAGCCCTGGATCCAACTTATACTGGTCATGATTGAAAACCCAGATTTTGTCCCTGAGCTGGAATCTTTCCTGTTGTAGTGAAATTGCGTCCCTTTCAATCCCTTTTTTGCTCCATGTCTTCCTGGTCTTCTCTAGCACAGCATACATTGGGACTACTTTAATCTGGCACCTTTTTGATAGAGGTAATTGTGGTCCTGTGGTGGTACTAACAAGGGCAGGCTTCTTCCCATAGACAAGCTCATACAGGCTTTTACCCGTGTTGCAATTGACTTGTGTTCTATATATCATGAGTGCTGTTGGTAGAATATCAACCCAGGCTTTTGGATTGTTAGCAGATAACTTACTGAGGGCTTCCACTAATGAGCCGTTTAGTTGTTCTATTCATCCATTTGCCTGTGGGTGATATGGGCTGGCTGTGATGTGTCTTGTTCCCTTTTTGGTGAGGTAGATGTTGGTATCAATGGCCTTAAGTTTGGTGCCTCCATCTGTGATCAAGAGATCAGATTTTCCAAACTTGGCTATGATCTCTTTCCCAATAAATCTTCTCACACCATTGCCTTTGTGTTCTTTTGTGGCTTGTGCCACAGGCCACCTGGTGGCATAGTTGATAGATGTTACAATGTACTTTTTTCCTTTGTTATTGCCAGGCATTGGTCCCACTATATCCAGCAACCACACCTTAAAGGGTTTGTGATAAATACTGATACTACTGACTTGGGTGGGGCCTTGGTTTGGGTGTACTTTTCACCAACTTTTCACTGTTCTAGTACTTCTCTGATACCATCTAGCATGTTGGGCCACCAGTAGCAGGTCTTGAGGTATTTGTGCAAGTTACTGCTACAGGTGTGTCCCAGGTCTCTGTGATACCAGAGGATTGTGTCAATCTTTTGTGTTGACAGGACATAAGGTACAGTGTCACCACTTGGAAGTATTTGTTGTAGTGTGCCATATACATTTTTGAACAGTTGTTTGTTCTTAAGGACCTTCTCTTGTATTTCCATTGGGGTGCCAGGTGGGAACCCTTCTTGGAGATTCCCATGGTTAACATGGGCAAATCAGGGTCCCCATCAGCGCATAGGACATGTTTACTGTATAGCCTTGATAGGATGTCTGTGGTAAGCATTTCCTTGCCTGGCTTATATTTGATTTGCATTGGGTATCTCTGTATAAGACTTATTCATTCATATTGTTGTATAGATAGGTGCTGTTGGGTTTTGAATAATATCAGTGACTTGTGGTTGATGAGTACTTTGAACGTTTGGGCTCCTTCCAGATAGCATTGCCACTTCATGAGGCAGTGTATGATGGCTACCAATTCCTTGTTGTGTATGGGATATCTTTATTTGCCATCAGATAACTTCCTTGATTCATATGCCACGGGAAGGAAGTCCTTTTCTGCCGTTTGGATACAGAGTACTCCTCCTATGGCGTAGTCAGATGCAATGGTTTCTAGTTCATATATCCCCTCATTATTTGGATATTGGAGGATAGGGGCGGTGACCATACATTATTTTAGTTGTCAGAAGTGTTGTTCTTGTAGTGGTGTCCAGAAAAACTTGGTTGTTTTTCCCGTAATGGCTGCCAGGGGGGCTGTTAGGGCACTCCAGTCAGGGATGAACATCCTCACATAGGCCACCATCCCAAGGAAGGTGCAGAGTTTACTCTTATTTCTTGGAGCTGGTATTTCAGTTATGGTGTGTATCTTGTCTGGGTCTGGTTTGATTCTGTCCTTGTTGATGATGTGACTGAGGAATGGAAGTTCAGACAAGAAAAAGTTGCATTTTGAAGGTTTGGTAATGAGTTGGTTTTCTTTGAGGGTGTGAAGGACCAGGAGGACATCTTCCTGGTGCTGCTTTAAGGTTGGGCTGTAGATGATTATGTTGTCTAGGTAGATGATTGCCCGTTTTCCAATATGTTCTTTGAAAACCTTTTTTGTGAAGGTCAAAAAGATACTGAGAGCATTGGTCATTCCAAAATTGAGAACAACACATTCAAAGGATCTGTATTTAGTTCTGAATGCAGTCTTTGGGATATCTTCAGGCTTTACTTAAATTTGATGATAGCCTGCTGTTAGATCAATTTTTGTAAAGATTTGGGACCCCCCAGGGCTTTGTAAAGGTTGTAAATTAGGGGCAGGGGATACTTGTTCTTAATTGTGACTTTGTTGAGCACTCTGTAGTATGTGACTTTGCGGAGTCCTCCATCTTTCTTTGCAACAAAGAAGACAGTGGCACCAAAAGGCAATTTAGAAGGTCAAATGAAGCTTTTTTCAAGGGCTTTGTCAAGGTAAGCTTCTAGGGTGTCATCTTCTTGTGGAATTAGGTGGTATATAGGGCATGCGTTTGGTACACTTCCCTTGAGGTCAATTTTGTGTTGTATGTCATGGTTGGGTGATAAACCTGGTAGGGCTTCCTGGAAGACAGAAGGAAATGTGCTGACTAACTGGTCTCAATTTTAGTTGTTTTCACATCTGGTTTCTGTATTTTTAAAATGGATAACCTCATACATGCAGGAGTTCCAATTGATTTTGCTAGGGTCAGCTTCCTCTTCTGTTTCCATTATTTTCACAAACACATGGCCTGTCATAAGCGTGTCAAGATGAGTTGGATAGACATGGTGGTGTACCTCATCTTGTTGCAAGGTGAGGGTAGCACTATCTCAGTCAATATGAGGCTTGGTCCTTCTCATCCAATCC